>NW_004624998.1:173483-190430 GCF_000247695.1 Heterocephalus glaber
TTCAATCTCTCTTTTCAGAGTGCCATAGTTTTCAGAGAAGAGGTCTTTGATTTCTTTCGTTAGGATGGTTCCTAGGTACTTCAGTTTTTTGGATGCTATTGTGAAAGGAATTATTTGCCCTATTTCTCTCTCAGTGAGTCTGTCATTCAAGCCAAAGTTGGAGTTTTTCTAATAAATAGGCTCTGCTATTTGCTTTTGATTATGACTATAAATCTGGCTTAAATCAACCAGCCCTACCCATGTCACAACCTGAACACTGATCTGCCTTCAAATTTCTTCCACTGGATCAGTTAATCTACTTCCCTTAAGCCCAGCCTCCCACAAAGTTTCATGGCATAGGAAAATGTAGACATGTTTTTGCCCAAATGTAGCTTGTGTGGCCTGTATTCCAGTTCTATTAGAATTTTCATTCCCAAATTAAATGTCATGAGCTTCAACATTATCAATTGCATTCTTATCAGCATCTGGTCTTCAGTGCTCCAATCAGGATTTTTCATCAGACTCTGCTTACAGAAATCTAGGGTTGCTTTAGCTCACATCCTCAAATCTTTTCAACCCCTCCCACAAACCACTTCCAAAGACATCTAAACTATGTGGTAAGCTATATTCAAAGAAAGAACCTCCCTTTTCAGTACCAATTTTCTGCATTGGTCAGATTTCTCATCACTGGGAAAAAACACAACACCCACAATTTAAAAGAGGAGAGGTCTAATTTGATTCAGTTTCAGAGGTTTCAGTTCATAATCTGCTGGTCCCAAGGTAGAAACATCATGGTGATAGGGCATGGCAAAACAAATCTGCTCAGTTGATGTCTGAGAACCAGAGCAGGTGATCAGTACCAGAGAGAAAGGTGTCAGGGACCAGATATAGAGTCTCAAAATAATGCCTCCATGACATACCCAGAATTATGTTTTACAAATCCTCTAGGTGGTTAGCAAGCCAATCAAATTGACAAGTAAGATTAGTCATCACAGTATATCACTATTCTAAGCATTCCAATAAAAGGAAATTGTAGCCATTTTGTCTGTTTATTTGTTTGTTTGTTTGATTTTTGAGACAAGGTCTCACTATGTAGTTCTGGCTGGCCTTGAATTTACTGTGTAGCCCAGGGTGGCCTTGAACTACTGGTGGTCCCCTGCCTCAGCCTCCTGAGTGCTGGAATTACAGGGGTGTCCCTAGCCCATCTTAAAGAGGTTCTTTTTGAAACCAACACCCAGCTGTCATGTCAAATGCTTACAAATTACCATACAGTTTAGATCTTCCCCACTACTTCTTTTAGACAATGTACAAATTAAAATAATCACAGATAACTGAGAATCGTTGTCTGATGATGAAAGGGACCCTGAGAGCTAGGTGTGAGAGAGGAAACCATCCCTCCCTGTTGAGAGAGGAAACCATCCCTCCCTGTTGAGAAAGGCACTTGGTAGTCATGACTATAGCTCTGCTGTAAATTCACCAGAGCATAATGGCCTTAGAAAGTCCTGCCAGAGGGCCCGGGATTTAGCTCAGTGGTTCTGCCGCTTGCCTTGCTAGCACAAGGACCCGAGTTCAATCCCCAGTACAAAAAAAAGAAAAAGTCCTGCCAGAACTTCACACTCTTGCCTAAGTTCCCCAACCCCTAACCACTGGTCTGTTTGTGTAACTCTTGCCTGCTGATTCCCTGAGCAATCTCAGCTGTTGTTTCCCCTCCAATGAGAGAAAGCCCCATACAAACATAAAGATATAAAAAACAGAAGTAAACTTCTGTTTGGTGCTCTCAAGCAGACAGAAGTCCCTTGTTGTGCCACCAGCTATTAAAGCTGATTTGCTCCTACTTTGTGTCAGAGTGCCCTGTCTGGATATCTTATCTTTTCTCCTGCTTCATTTAGCATCCTAGATGGGCTGCTTTGGGATCTGACACAGTCACTCATACCTGAGTGCCTCACTCATGGGTGGTGCAGGGGAGCTCAGCCAGCAGGATGATGAGCTCTTGCTGAGTGAACACTGGTAGAGTATTTCTTGTCATGTGGAAGGTCTCCCCATAAGACTGGCTGGGACACCCTGGCTGGCTGCTCAAGGAGGGCTCACATGGAGGGGACCAAATGGTGTTCACCAGATATCTAAATCACAGTAAAGTTGAGGGGCTCCATTTCAGGGAAGAGATTCAAGGAGGGACCTCTAGAGAGAGCTATCACCCTCAGTGTTTCCTGACTAGCTGCCAGAGTATAGTGAAACTGGAACATTTTAGGCCACCATTGGTGGGTGGGAGTTTTGTTGGTTTGTTTCAGTGAGCACTTGTGTGTGAATGAGACAGTAATTGCATTCCTGACTCCAGTTGGGAGGCACAGGGCCGAAGTAAATGTGGAGTCCCAAACCAAGGTTCCAGGGCTCCCTCATACAGCTTAGGGTAGCACTGCAATGATAGCCCAGGATCACTGGCCTACCAATGCTAAGAGGGGCCTGAAGTATCTCTGTGAGGAGACTGGCCAGTGATGGATGAAGCTATTGGTGTCTTGTTTGTTGTCTGTTTCTATGGGAGGAAAAACCATGGGCAGGAGCCAGAGTAAAAACACTCCATTAGAAATCATGATCAAAAAACTTTAAGAAGGGATTTACTAGAGATTATGGTCAGAAACTCACTCCAAGAAAGCTTAGGACCCTTTTCAAGATAGATTGGCCATCCTTTCAGATTGGATGGGCCCCACAAGGATCATTTAAAAAACCCTTGGTCCTAAAAATATGGCAAACTGGCAGGGTATCTCAACGCCCCCCCCCCCCCGGCCATTTATGGGCACTCAAACCAATTATAATATATAGATTCCTGGCTACAGAGAATCCTCAGACTACCACTTTAGTTGAGGGAGCCCATTTCCTGAGTTCTTGTCATAAAACACCCTGTCCAAACAGGCAAAGGCCTGCTAAAACTCCACCCATTTTTTTAGGATGATCTGGATGATTTGACCTTAGATGTGTTGAACCTCCCACTCCTAGATCAACCTCCCCACTATGGGCAGCAGATGCCAGCCCCAACCCCAAGATCCCAGGTACCTCCAGAGTCAGGCTCTTCCAGCTCCAGGATAGCCCCCTCACCAGCTGCAGCCTCAGAGGCCACCCCACCCAGTTCCTACTCTACCACACACCCTGTCTGACCTCTGGTTCAGCTTCAAATTTCTGGTGCTTGCTGCATCCCTCAATTCTTCCACAAGGTCTCATCAGGCTGAAACTCCTCAGACCTAATTAATACCAAAATGGGCCACTGGGTTGTGATAGTCCCTACTGAACCTCTCATCTGTAAAATAATTGATATCAAGGGGGCCACAGAACAAACTAGGGCAGAAACCTGTTGCCAGCTGCAGATTTGTGAAATAGGGAGCCACGAGGTGGTCCATCAGTTCTTGTACATGCCTGACTGTTCAGTTCCCCTGTTAGGGAGGAATTTGTTGGCTAAGTTAAGGGCCAAAGTTGACTTTAGGAATGAAAAAATACACTCTAATATGCCACCTCCACAGTTGATCCTGACCCTGACTGTCCCCCAGAAAAAAATAGAGGCTTCACGACTGACCTACCCTGAGGGTCCCTAGAAAAGACTCAGACTTGGTTGAAAGGTGGCCTCAGGTCTGGGCAGAAGACAGTTGACCAGGACTGGTGATTGACCAACCCCAAGTCAGAATGGAATTTAAGCCTGGAGCTATAACCACTGCTCGGCAGTACTATACCATTCCCCGAGAGGCCCAACAGGGGATTCAGCCGCACCTTAAAAGATTCTTAAATTATGGGATCCTCATTCCCTGCCACTTGCCCTGGAACACGCCCCTCTTCCCAGTCAAAAGAAAACTCCAGAGACTACCATCTCATTCAGGACTTATGGGCAATTAATGAGGCCATGGTGACCCTACATCTTACTGTCCCAAATTTCTACACTCTCCTAGATCAGAAAGATGCCTTCTTCTGCATCTAGCTAGCCCCAGAGAGCCAACCCCTCTGCCTTCCAATGGGGATCAACTGGCACTGGACAACATGGCAGGTTCACTTAGATGAGACTGCTACAGCGCTTCAAGAACTCCCCAACTATCTTCAGAAAAGAGTTGGCATGAGTCCTCCAATCATTCCTAGGGCAGGATTTCAAATGCACTTTGCTACAGTATGTTAATGACCTTCTCCTAGGACATGAGACCCATGAAGGCTGTAAGGGGGCCGCAAAGAACTGCTTGGACACCTGTGTCATAAAAGATATAAGGTATCCTGGGGGAAAGCACAACTGTGCCACACAGAGGTAAAATACTTGGGATTCTACCTATGCAAGGAGAAAAAAAAAAGGTTAGGGGCAGCTCAAAAGGCAGTGATACAGAATGTACCCGAACCTAAGACTCAGAGACAACTGCAAGAATTTTTGTTAGCTGCAGGCTTCTGTAAGATATGGATCTCTAACTATGTCATCCTAGCTAAGCCCCTCTGTAAAGTCACAAAGGGAGAGGAAAAAAAAACCCTTGACCTGGGACAAAGAGCAACAGTCTGCTTTCAAGACCCTAAAGGAAAAGCTCCAAAAAGCACTAGCTTTGGGCCTCCTTGATCTAAGTAAGCTTTTCACTCTATGTAACTGAGTAAAAGAAGGCCACAGTAAAAATGCTAGTGTGCAAACCCTTGGTTCCTGGGAAAGACTGATGGCCTACTTGTCCAAGAAACTAGACAAAGTTACATAAGGGTGGTCTCCCTGCCTAAGGGCTCTGGCCACAGTTGCCTCTCTTGACCAAAGACATTGACAAACTGACTCTAGGCCAGGACCTATGAGTGTGAGTACCACATGCTGTGGTCACCATTATGAATGCTAAAGGTTATCACTGGCCTACTAACTCATGTTTAATCCAGTACCAAAGTTTGCTGTGCAAGAACCCTCGCATCAGGGTGGAAGTCTCAAACAACCTGAACCCAGCCACCCTCCTACCCCACACTGAACGGCCCATACATGATTGTAAAGAGGACATAAAACAGGTCTACTCCAGCTGGCCAGATTTCCAAGACCAACCTCTCCAATGGCCTAAATTATAGTTCTTTATAGATGGGAAGAGCCACATAGGTGAGACCAGAAGACAAAGGGCCAACTATGCAGTTATGACCCTAGAAAAGGTTATAGAGTCCTGACCACTGCCTCAAGAGACTTCAACACAAAATGCTGAGCTGATAGCCCTAACTCATACATTAGAGTTTTTTTTAAAGGGGGGTTGCTTATGGCAGGGGACAAAGAGATCAAGAACTCCCAGAACATACTTCACCTCCTAGAGGCAGTCTGGGGCCCTAAGGAAATTGCAATTGTCCGCTACAGAAGACATCAAAAGGAAAAATCTAAGAAATAGCTAGGTAATGACAGGGCTGACCAAAAAGCTAAGGCTGCAAGTTTATGGGCAAATACCATGCTCCTTCCCTTGATACCCTGGAAAGAAGATAAAAAACCAACATACACTTTAGAAGAGATTCAGTGGGTGTCCCAAGAAGGGGAAATCAAAGAAAAGATGGATGATGCTGGTTTCCATATGGCCAAACTATGGTACCATACCATGTGGGGCCTCAATTAGTATGAAATCACCCAACTAGAAAGAGAAAAGTTACAGACTCAACTTGGCCATAACTTTTGCATCCCCTGATTGACATCTCTGACCAAACAAATTGTCCAATGATGTGAAACTTGTGCTCAGCACAATCCCAAGACAACACTGGGCATCCCAGCAAAGACCCAAAAGATAGGGGTGATGCCCTTAAAAGACATACAGGTCAACTTCACAGAACTACCCAAGTACAGAGTCTTCTAATACCTCTTGGTTATGGTCTGTACTTATTCCAACTAAATAGAGACCTTTCCTTGTCAGACTGAAAAAGCCCCCAAAATGACACAGAGATTGCTATGAAAGAAAAAATCATTCTCCATTATGGTCTTTCTTTTTCTTTTTTTTTCTTTTTTCTGGACTTTCCTTAAACATAAGATTAGACAAAGGTCCTGCTTTTGTGACAACAATAGTCACAAAAGGAGTTTAGAGATCAGTTAATACTTATATGCAACCTACTGGCCCCCGAGCTCATGAAATAAAGAAGATAAATAAATCCTTAAAGATAGGCTTAAAAAAAACACTGCCAAGAGGCTAGACTCACTTGGGTCCAAGGCCTTGCCCATTGTGCTTTTCCATATATGCTACACCTCTCAGGTGGAAAACAGGCTATTCACCTTATGAGCTTCTATTTGTCAGACTTCCTCCATCCTAAAGGGTCTAATATACCCTATAGAGACATTAAGAAACACCTCCCCAAAGAAACAATTAATTGAGTTAAAAAATAAAACCTCCCAAAAATAGCCTAAGGGCTATTAGGGCTATTATAGCTCTTAGGGGCCTTAGAGAGGGCCCCTATTAACATATCTAGTCCTCTCCATACCTTCTCTCCAGGAGACTCAGTTTGGGTTGACATCAAGACAGTCTTAAGCCCAGATAAAAGTCTCCATTAACAGTCATTCTAACTAACCCCACAGGCAGTTCAGATAAAAAGAGTCCCCACATAGATTCACCATAGTTGGGTTAAAAAAAAGAAGGCCATGACTCCAGAGTGGAGATTTTCCAGAGATCCTCATCATGATACCAACATTATCTTGACCCAGAGAAGTATGCCAATATCAACGGGAGACTTTAGTCCTGTTCTGGTCATTCCAGGGGCTGACAAGTCTACACATGGCAGAAGCCTGAGGACATTGATGACAGCACGAATACATAGCTTTGTGACTATCTGTAATAAACTGTCACTCCTGGTTCCTAAAGACTAACATTATCAGGAAGCAATGCCTTACCCCCTCCCAAAAAAAGAGAGATTTTCAAGTACAAATAAAAAAATAGCCTGCCTGGGGCAGATTCTACAATGAGACTGATAAAAATACAAAATAGTAAATAAATAAATAAATAAATAAATAAATAAATAAATAAATAAATAAAACCAAGGTCAACCCCTTAGCCCAGTGCCCCGATCTGAGCCCCAGATAAAAAAACATAACTTCTTCCATCCATTATACAGCCCTTAAAGGGCTATAATAGATATATAAAAATCAGACTTACACCCAACTTCCATCCCACTGGACAAGGAATTATGTTTTGGGGACCATTAAGCCAACCTTCTTTCTGCCCCTGTGCCAAGGAAAACTGTTATCACTTATACACCTCCTTAAAGGCGTATAAAAGATATCAGTCCATAAAAGATTACACAAAATTAGACCTAGATGATAAAATTCAATATAAAAGGTGAGGCTCTTCAATCAGAGCCTCAAAGGGGAAAAGAGAGAGGAAGCCACTCCCTCCATTGTGAAATGCACTCCATAGTCATGACTACAGCTATGCTGTAAGTTCACCAGAACATAATGGTCTTAGAAAGTCCTACCAGAACTTCCTGCTGTTGCCTGAGTTCCCCCTCCCCCAACTGCTGGTCTGGATGTGTAATTCTTGGCTGCTGTTTCCCTGAGCAACCTCAGCTGTTGTTTCTCCTCCAATGAGAGAAGGCCCCCATACAAACAATAAAGATATAAAGTGGAAGTAAACTTCTGTTTGGTGCTCTCCAGCAGACAGAAGTCCTTTGCTGAGCTGCCGGCTATTAAAATTGATTTCCTCCCAATTCAGTGTCTGAGTGCTGTCTCTGAGTATCCCACTTTTTCTCCTGCTTCAGGTCTTCAGTTACTAAAGTGTTACTACTACTGAGATGAGTCCACATTTCATTTTTCATGGCCATTTCTCACCAACACAAAGCCCTCGACAAGAGACCCAGAACTGATGATTCTGTGATCTGCATTTCCCTAACTAAATGATTTTGGCTAATTACCCTGGAAAGTTCCAGCTCTTCTATGACAAGCTGTGTAAAGCATCCAATTTTTTTCACCAAAACTCATCTTCAATGAGCAGAACCAACTACACCATTACCCAATATGAGAAAACACCCAGACCCCTAGTGACCACCTCAAGGAATTCCCCAGTGTTGTCCCATTGGTTGGCATAGAATATCTTTCCTGGTCCTGATTGATGCTGGTTCCTAAATTCCATGGACCCCTGGAAATCTCATTCAATTTAAGACAGTAACTCCTGTTATAAAGGATGTTACTAGACATAAGATTAAAGGTAACCCCTCCAAAGATTTTCTTCCTATTTTTCCATTTTCTCATATTAATCCCATTCCCTTCTATCCTTTCCCCTAGCCCTCCCACTTCCTTCCCCTTTGCCCCTTTTCTTCCTATTTCACATTACCTATTATACATTTTAGTCCTTATTTACACTTTCAGTTTCTCACACCAGAGAAACTATTCGGTATTTACACATGTGTGTCCTATTATTTCACTTAAAAGTATTGCCTCAATGTGCATCCACTTAGGTATAAATGTCTCTAATTTCTCATTTTTTATGGCTGAGTAGTACTCCATTTTATTAAAAAACCACATTTTCTTTACCCAGTCTCCAGTTGATGGGCATTTGGGCTGTTTCCAAGTTTTAGCTATTACAAACTGTGCCACTATGAACATGGGTACACATATATCACTGTGGTAGATTCTTTTAATTCTTTGGGGAAGATCCCCAGCAGTGGAATAGCGGGATCAAATGGGACTTCCAGTCCTAGTTCTTTGAGGTATCTCCATACTGATTTCCACAGTGGTTGGAGGGGTTGAAGGGAGGGCTGGGCAAGAGTGAAAAATAAGAACCAAGAGAGACTATGTAAAGGTGCAAATTTCCAATGATGAATGTCATTAGATTGTATACCTAAAATGTACCAATGATTAGAATGAATAATCGAAAATGTAAAATAGGAAGAAAAGGTCCAAAGGGGTAGGGGTAGGGGTAGTGGGAGGGGCAGGGGCAGGGGAAAGGAAAGAAGGGAAAGGAAAAATGATGAGAGATGGAAAAAATGGAAGTAAAGTCTTTGTAAATAGGGAAGGGTGGAGGGTGTGAAGGGAGGGCTAGGAGTGGGGAAAAATAAGAACCAAGATGCATTATGTAAAGGTACAATTCCCAATGAGAAATGTAATTGTGTTGTATACCTACAATGTACCAATAAAAGAATTTAATAATAATAATAAAAAAGATTAAAGGTAAGCAAGTTTTTCTTACATCAACTGTTGTTATAATATTTTGACAAATTTTCTGGTAGACATAGATCACACTCTCTTGGATTTCCAGTTTGGGTTGGATGATGTAACTCACTAGATTAAATGAAAAATTTAAACCCTTATTGTTAGCCTCACCAAATGAGACTCTGTAGATGGATTTCAATCCCTTAAAAATATTAATACAGCCTAGTATAAATTGAAATGCACTTACAAGAGTTAGGTTTCGTTATACAAGATCCATTAAGTGAAGAGATATTTATCACCACTTTTTCTCTGTTTAACAGTCTAATTATGCCTTTTCACAAACCTGGGAAAAAATGCATGGTGCTTCTTATTAGATTAGCAGAAATTTAACACCTCTGTCTGATCTATGAATGTCCGTACACCTGAAAAAATTGAAATGTCCAACAGCCATCCAATCTTCCACTGGCAGATACTATTGTATTCACTGTTGTAAATGTGACCAATGCAGTCTATTTTAATAACTTATTATGAATAGCCATCACCCACACTTCACAAGCAACTTTGAGAGGAGACATTATGCTTTTGCTCAGTTATCTATCAATATCCCAGTGATTTTACACAATTTCTGCTGGTAACACAATAATCAAATGCAGTTGTCTCTAGATACCTACGTTCACCATTGCATTGATGACATACTCCTATGAGGAAATTCACTATATAGGAGACATAAACATATAGGACATATAAGCACTCACCTATTGCACTTACTAAGAGTGGATGGGCTATTGCCTCACATAAAGTTCAGAGGGTGGCCACTTCAGTCAAATTGTTAGACATTACCCAAAGCACTGAGGGCTGCTTCATTCATTATATTAAAAAAGGAACACCTAATGTCAACCTCAACTACTCTCAAAAATGCTCAAAACTTATTAGATCTCTGGCTACTGGAGGCAACACATTCTTTCATTTGAAAAAACTATGGCCTATTTATGTGATACCTCACAAATTGATCCTTTTTGAATAGGGTTTTTAAAAATACAAGGCTCAAGAATCAGTTGAAAGGGCTATTCAACTGGCATTTCATTTAGTACCTCCTATAACTTCTTTACTATAGAAGCTCTCACTACCATCTATTAGGCTTTTTGAAGTCTCTGGACCACCCATAGTGGTGACCATGGACTTCTGTCATGAAAGGCCATGTTAGCCCCAGATCACACATTATTAAAACCATCACTTACAAACAGAAATGAGCATCTTGGTTTGATACTTCAGATATCCCTCCAGAAGATTAGAGCAGACATAGATAATAGTTTACAAATTACATATGCACTCCTCCTAAATTGAAGGGGAAATTGGGAGCTGTGTGCTTTGTACTCAAGATTACACCTCTGTTATACTGCAGAAGAGGAGGAATGATGCATAAAAACACAAAACAACTTTTCTACCATTTTGAAGGTGGCTTTTTCTTAATTGAACATTTTCTTGATTGCCATAAACTTTTGGCCATTTTCCAGCGCTCCTAAATTTTAGGTCAGACAACTTCTGGCTTGGAAGGAAGTTTTTTGGTATTTTCATGGGGGAAATAAGACCTTAGAGTTTCCTTATATGTAATTTTTCTGACATCCCCTTCAAATATTTTAGCAAATGTCAAGACATGCACAGAAATCTTTTCCTAGATCTCTCCATCTGTTTTGGATGATTTGATACATATACTCTTCCAAGGCATTCTGGTTTTCTTTATGTTTGGCAACAGGTTCAAGGGCAGATGGCTCTGAAATTTTACATCGATTCATATTCAATAAATGAGATATGCACAACTCTGGTATCATTTGATCAGCAATGGTAGATTGTACCAAAATGTCTAATATCAATTTTAACTTTTTTTGTATAGGAGATTGAACTCAGGACCTTGCACTTGCAAGGCAGGCACACCACCAGAGCTAAATCTCCAGCTCTAATACCAATTTTAATGTTCGATCTCAGACTTCTTTTTATACCTCACTCTTTCTTTTACTTTTATTATCCCATCTGAACACACTAAGAAAACCCATGCATGTGACTGCTCCTTTGACTCCTGCTGTGACACTAGTGGTATATTCAAATCTCATAAATGTATAGCCCATGTGCAAAAGCTTTTCCCCAGTCCAACCCTCTAACTTTTATAAAGCCCCACACATTCCCTTTACTTTTCCCAAGACAGTCTGAATTGGCTTATGCTCACTATCCTATCCTTAGAAGTACATTGTATATGTAATAAAAATTTACTCAAATTTTCATAATGTACAGAGTGTCATCAGCTTTGAAATCCAAGACAAACTGTAGGACGTAGACCATCCTACTTGTATGAGGTGTCTATAAATTAGTGTTTGGAGAACATGCTTTGCATTGTTTAAAAAATTTTACATTTACTAAAACTTGACTAAAGGCCCAGAATATAATCTCTCATGACAAATGTCCCTGGAAGTGCATTCGGCTGTTGTCAAGTGACATAGTCTATGAATTACAATAAGGTCAAGTTAGTTGATAGTGCTATTAAAATCTGATATTCTTCCTAAAATTGAAAAGTGTTGAAATAAATATCTATAATTGTAGGTTTGTCTGCTTCTCTTTGAAGTTCAATTAAATTTTGATGCATATATTTTTATAAAAAGCAAAACAAAATTTCATAACTTTATAAGAAAGAAACAGTAGTTAATACACTGTATATCATTATATTCAAAACAGTTATTCGGAATACAAGACAAACCAAAAATATTCTTACAAAAAAAGAAAAACAAAGACAAAACTTTATTTTCTCAAATTATTTTCCATTGTTTTAAAAATAATTAAATATATATGCTAATTTGTTTCATTGACACATGTATTTTGAGGTATTATTAGGTTCACAGATTTTAGGATTGCTAGCTCTTCTTGATGAATTAACTTATTATGTGACCAACCTCTTTCCTCTGAAATCTTTATTTAAGCTTTCTTTTGAGTAATTTTGGCACACTATAACTTTCCACTTTTGATCTATATGTATATGTATATTTTAAATTAATGTTGCATAGACAGCATGAAGTTGGGTTTCATGGTTTTATTTAATTGCATAATATCTGTATTTTAATTGGGATGCGTAGGCTATTTACATTTAATATGACCTTTGTAATCCTTAAATTCCAATCTATGATCTTAGTATTGGTTTTGTACTTCTTCCATCTATTTGCTATTATTCCTTCTTTTTATATCTTCATTTCACAAATCAATTATTTTTAAAACAGTTTGTTTTCTTATTTGGAAAAATATCTATAACTCATTATTTTATTGTTTCAGTGGCTTTGGGGGCCTTATAGCATACATATTTTTCTCTTCATTTTTTTCCTTCAAGCGTTTCCTATTCTAGTACTAACCAGGCCTGACCCTGCTTAGCTTCCAAGATCAAACAAGATCAAGGCGCGTTCAGGGTGGTATGGCCATAGACCCTTCAAGTGTCATTATAAATGTCACCCATATTATAACAACATTACAATAGTGTATTTCTATTTCTCCTCTCCTAGCCTTGTTAAGTCAATAATTTTTGAGATAGATTTAAATAACTAATAAGTGTTATATATCTATGCAGTTATCATTAGTAGTGCTATTCATTCCTTTAAATAGATCCATATTTTCATGTAGTAACATTTTCTTTCTTCCTGAAGAACTTCCTTTAATATTTCCTTTGTATTTTGTGATGAATTGCTTCATAATTTGTGTGTTGAAAGATATTACTTCACTTTTATTTTGGAAAGATCTCTTTTCTTCAATGTTCTTTCCTTTCCTTTGTTTAAAGATCTTTCTCTACTGTCTTTCCATTGACATTATTTCAGACAAGTAATCTATTGCCATCCTCATCTGTGTTCCTCATAATCTCAAGTAACATTTTTACTCTGAATGTTTTTATGATTTTCTCTTTATATTTTTGAGAAATTTATTTTGATGGGTGGCAATGGAATTTTATTAATTTTTCTTACAATTGGAATTTGATGAGCTTCTTTTGTCTGTAGGTTTATTATTTTCAACAAGAGTGGAACATAATGGCCATTATTTCTTCAGTGACTTATGCCACCCCTTCACTAGGGACTCTAATTACATATATTATAGGGCATTTGAAGTTGTCAGATATCTCCCAGATTTGCTGTTCATTTTCTTAACTTCATGTTTATCTCTTTTTTATTTTGAATACTATTTCTATGTCTTTATGTACACTGAGTTCATAATTTCTCACTCCATGTCTAATGTGCTGTTAATCTCACCTTGTGTCTTTTTCATCTCAAACATTATAGTTTTCCTCTTTAGGAGTTAAAATTAAGTCTTTTTTTCATTTTTCTATTACTTAACTTATCTCTTTAAGATTTGGAAGACAGTTTTGATAACTGTTCCTAATTTCATTGTCTACAAATTTCAGTATCTTTCTTAGTTCAAACTTGCTTTCAATTAATTGAAAATCCCTCTTTCCACATATTATTCCCTGGTGTTTTTATTTTTAACATGCCCTGTTTGTGTGGATGCCAAACATGGTAAATTTTACTGCATTTGATACTACTATTTTTATTTCTACAAATATTCTGGAGTTTTTTCCCTAGCATGGATGTAGTAATGTTACTTGGAAGCAGTTTGATCCTCTGAGGCCTTGCTTTTAAAGTGTATTTTAAAATTTCTGGGCCCACTGCAGAGTATTCCCCATTAGAGGTGCAATATCCATCTGAATACCTTCTACCCAATCCATTGGAAATTAATAGATTTTTCTATCTGTCTTGTGAGAATAGGCCCTGTTCTTTGCCTTGAATGAATGCCAGACATTCTAATCATTTTTGGTGTGTTTCTCTCCAAGCCTTACATAATTTCCTCATATACATGCATCAGATAGCCAGAGCTCTGTTCTCACATTGCTTTTCTCTCTTTAATTTTGTCTTATGAATGCTACTCATCTTGGTCTCCCCAAATTCTCATGTGTGTCACCTCAATTTTCAAATGCCTCTGGTCTCAGCTTATGTTTGAACTTTGTATTAGTTACTTTATCATCTCTGGGGAAAAATACTTGACATATACAATTTAAGGAGTAAAGGTTTATTTTGGTTCACATTTTTGGAGAGTTCAGTCCATGACTAGCTAGCTCCAAGGCACAAATTGTGTTGAAGAAGTGCATGGTGGATGAAACCAGTTCAACCCATGGCAGCAAGAGAGTAGGAAAGGAGCCAAGGACAAGAACACACCCTTCCAGATCACACAAGGACAACAACACACCCTTCCAGATCACACAAGGACAACAACACACCCTTCCTTGATAACTCACCTCTTTCAAGCAGGTTCTACCACCTAACAACCCATTCTGCTATGAACTCATAAATGAGTTCATCCACTGATGAGTAGAGTGCACCCATGATCCAGTCACCTTCCAAAAGCACAACTATAAACACATGAGATTTTTGGGGCAATTTCAGGTCTAAACACAGTTCCTCCTCCAAAGCCTGACAACTGTTAAGTTTTCATGTTCACTTCCCTTGTACTATGTTTTTCAAAGACTCCTGGTCTTCATTGCTTGAATCATAGCACCTTGAACATTATTGTTTCACTTTATAGGTAAGAGGTAATTCTGGTCACTGATACTCTTTCTTGGTGTCTGTTTATTTTGTCTTTTTACTATGTGCTTCAGATTAAATTTGCTAGTTATATGTCTCTAATTTCATTCTTTATATTTTTCTACAGTGTATAATATGGTCCTAAGACTATTAACTTAAAATTTTAACTTATACTAATTATTCAGTGATTGAAATAGAGGAGGCACCTAGAAAATATCTGTTAAATTAAAGTATAAATAAATAAATAAATATCTCCCACTGATATTTTTAGAATTAGTTTATTATAATGGAATTCTAGTTTTCTATAACCACACCAGTTCATTTGAACAAGTCCACTGTTCAGGAAAATTTTTTTTACAGTAATATCTCATGTTCTTTGTGCACCATCTGCCTTTAACACATGCACTGCTTTTATTTTTTTCATCCCTCTGGTAGCAGAATGTTAGAATAACCACTGGGAAAATTTTGCCAGCACATTCTACTTTGGCTGTCATGAAAGTTCTCTGAGGCACTTCTATCAGTCCTCCATATTATTCATTAATTATAAATTTATCAGACTTTCTTAAACCCATCAGCTTTGTGAAATAATGATGACACATATAACCACCCCACTTGTGTTATCTCTTCCCCACATTTTGTATTCTATCTATTGGTGGAAGCAAAGGAGCAGAATAATTTATATATTATTCAGAAGATGATCTAATTGTTCAAATGCTATACACCAAACTACTTACATTTACATTCAATAATTATTTATTAAACACAAAATATGTATCCAGTATTATAGACTGAGACTGTAGTTATAAACATACAGGATAAAGAAGCACTGATGAATGTAAACTAGTACAACAATTATGAAAATCAGTATGGAGATTCCTCAAAAAGCTAAAACTAGAAATTCCATTCAACCTAGCTATTCCCTTTTGAGGTATCTTGCCCAAAAAGTTCAAGTCATCATATTACAGTGATACATACATACCAATGTTTATAGCAACACAATTCATAATAGCTAAATCTTGAAAAAGGCCTATATGTCTATCAATAGATGAATGAATAAAGGAAATGTGATATTTATATACAGTGGGGTACTATTCTGCAATAAAGAAGGATACATTTTAATCATTTATAGGAAAATAGATCCACCTGGAGGAAATAGAGAGATAGATCTTTTGCAAATGAGAAGGATACCAAGAGATAGGGGTATAGAAGAAAAGGGGATGAAAAAAGAATTGAGATGTGTTGTGTACATATACCACCCCCTCCCATGAGGAATGTAATCATTATGTACTGCAAACATGTACTAATTTAAGTTAAAATATTGAAAAGACCATTTCTGAGACACATAGAAAATAAGCAAATAAGCTATAGTAAAAGCAATGGAACAAATACACACAAACATATGTCTGGCACATGCCTGAGAGTGACATCAAAAAATGGAAGAGTAGGAAGCACCAAGCTGTTTCTATCCTCACATACTTGCACACACAAACCCACACACTCACACACAACTAGTGAAATTAGTCTTATTGCAAACATTGAAAACATTCAGAAGTTTATGAAAAGCAAGAAAATGAGAACCAGAAGTAATTCACTTTCAAAAGAATATAAGAAAATTTGTGGCTTGTCTCCTAACATTAAAAACTGGACAAGGATACTCACTTTAAAACATCCTATTCAACATAGTATTAGAAGGTCCATTCAGAGAAATTAGGGAGAAATTTTGGTGTACTTGCACTCAAATTTGTCCCTTTTCCTCTCTGGCTCAGCAGTAGTCTTGTCCTGGAAGAAGTGGCAGGCCAATGCCTTCTGTTAAACTAGAGGGAGAAGGAGGAAAGGACTTTTGGGCCACTGTCTGTCCCGCCATTCCCTGCCCAGAGAAAAGGGCTTTTGGGCCACCTTCTGTCCCTCCGCTCCTGGCCCAGAGGAAGGGTCTTCCGGGCCACCATCTGTCCCGCCATTCCCAGCCTAGAGGAAAGGGCTTTTGGGCCACTTTCTGTCCCGCTGCTCCCAGCCCAGATGAAGGGGCTTCCAGGCCACCATCCCTACCTCTGCTCCCGGCCCCTGTCCCACCTCTCCCACCTCAGAGGAGGTGAGCTGCATGGGCACCAACAGCACAACCCCAACATGGGTCGAAATGAGAAGACACGTAAATAAGTCTCAAAACCAGACTTCCAGATCACCTACAGCAACCCCAAAGGGAAATGAGATGGAACACTCTAATACTCAACCACCTGGACCCACTGAACTGGCAACAAAAGGGGATCTGGAAAAAATGAAATCAGAAATAATTTC
>NW_004624998.1:195310-206731 GCF_000247695.1 Heterocephalus glaber
GGAAAGAAGGGAAAGGAAAAATGATGAGAAATGGAAAAAATGGAAATAAAGTCTTTGTAAATAGGGAAGGGTGGAGGGGGTGAAGGGAGGGCTGGTAATAGGGAAAAAATAAGAACCAAGATGCATCATGTAAAAGTACAAGTTCCCAGTGAGAAATGTAATTGTATTGTATACCTAAAATGAACCAATGAAAGAATTTAAGAAAAAAAACTAGAGGGAGAAGAGCAGAACATTCTAACATTCTGGTGTCAAACCAAAAGACTGGTCTCTGTTTCATGTAACTTAAATCTCAAGCAGGAAAAGAAGTGGTCACTGCTAATAAAAGCTATAGGGAGGTTATGGACCTAAAAAGATCAATGGGCAAGATATTAAGATTTTAAAAATAGAGATGCGTGATAGAGGATCTAAGACCTTAAGGAGACGATAGTGTGAGAATTTATGGAAAATATATATATTTGTGATACCTATCTGGGAAAATAGGTACATACACATATTTCATCTTAATCATTTTTCCTTTCCTTTCTCCTTCTGGCCTTTCACTCTTCACCCATCCATAAATTCCCTTCCCATATCCACAAAGTCTACCTCCCTGTTTCCTATCATGCCTTTTTTATTTTGCTCTTTAAATTATTTATATTTGAAGCTTCTAATATGAGAAACCATATAATATTTAACCTGGTGTCTAATTTATTTCACTTAGCATTATAGCTTCAAAATGCATCTGTTTAACTAGAAATGACTCACATTTATCCTTCTTTATGGTTGAGTGGTACTCCATTGTATAAATATACCACTTTTTCTTTAGCCATTTGTTATGGGTTAGATTTGGAATGTCCCCCTAAGTTTCATGTGTTCAGAAGTGGAGCTTCTGGAAGGTGATTGGATCATGGGGACACTGCTTTTAGTTTGACCACTAATAATTCATGCCTGAATGTGCTGTTATGAGGAGGAGCCTCTTCCAAAAGGGTGGGTCACTGGGTATATCTTCCTCCTCCGCAGGTCCTCTCTCCTCTAAAGAGCTGCAAGCTCCCTTGGCCTTTAAATTTCTGCTGAGAAATCCACTATTAATCTGGAAGGTTTGCCTTTATAGGTTATTTGACGTATTTCTCTAATAGCTTTGTATTTTGTCTTTGTGCTAAATTTCTGAAATTTTGACTAAGATATGGAGAATCTCATAAAGAATTTATTTTCTTTTTACAACTATTTATATGCCTCCTTTACCTGAAAATTGAATTCTCTCCCTACATTTGAAAATTTTTCTGCTTTGATTCCAGTGAATCAGATTTTAATACTTTTGAATCATCTTCTCATCTTTACTTTAATACTTCTTAGGTTGTTTTTCTTTTTGAGTCAACTAACAGCTTTTGGATCCAGCTTCCACTATGTATTGTTTTTAGGGTCTCAATAAATATATCATCTACACATGAACCTTGTCATTCTGACATTCTCACACTGATCATACCTGCTACTTATACTTTCTTTTCAATTTTTTATATCATGGCATTCTGCTTAATTTCTTTTCATAATGGGTATTTCTTTACCAAAATTGTTATTCATATCTTATATTGGGTTATTTAATTCTATCAGCCTATTGACTGTTTCTTCTTTAAGCTCACTGGACATTTTATTAATTAACTCCTTTATCTGTTTAATTAAATCATCTTTACACTCACCAAACATATGAATTTGTTTATAATTTGATCTCTTCAAACTTTTCAATTCAGTTTTTTGAATTTTTTTTTTTTTTTGTACCAGGGCTTGAACTTGGGACCTTGTGCTTGCAAGGCAGGCGCGGGAACCACTGAGCTAAATCCCCAGCCCTACCATTCAGTTTTTTATTTCTTCACCTATAACTTTCTCTATTTCCATGTCCCTGAGAAATCAGCTTTGGGGATTTAGGCATTTTTGAAGGCATTTTATTGCTTTTTTCCCATGGAACTATTTTTATTGTGCTGAGGGTTTAAGATCAGTTAGATCTCCCAGATTACGTATATCTCTCTGCGGTATGACATTAGCCTTTGTTTTGGTGTTTATACACCTCTGAAAGTTACTCAGTGGAAAAGTCATTCCTAGTAACTGTGTTTCAAGGAGAGAACAACTACCAATTATATAAGCATCTACAGAAACATCCATGTATTAATCCTATACATTAAAACTTATTTTAACAATTTGAAAGCCTACTTTTTAATAACAAAGAAATACATTGGATTTCTACTGAAGACAAACAGGCTGGATGTATAGAATGAGGGAAAGAATAAGAAAGAAGAAAAGTGAAAATTTAAATTTTTAGAGTAGAAGCCAGCAGCTAAATGCAGCCTCTCTGGGACCTGGGATTGAGACACCTAGAAAACAACAACTTGGGGAAGAAAAAAAAGGAAACAAATCTCCAGTTATTTGGAGGGAGCGGATAGTAAAACTACATAATACAAAGAAGAGGTAGAAATGGAGCACAATGCAGAGAAAAGAATGGAGCAGTCTGGAATGTTAATCACACCTCCCACAGAGAGGAAACCTGTCTTTCTGATACAAGATAAGCCCTGAGAGGTTCAGGAGCCCCAGGGAGAAATGGCTGACTAGGCTAGCCACAGAAATTATAAGAAAAACTCAAAGTTATTGTAAACTTCAAAAACAGCATAGGGTTTTACTGTCAAAGTGATTCCTTTTGCAGGGCAAGCTAAAGTTGGAGAAGAAATCCAGGGCAGTGCCTGCCATATTTGAGAGTGTTTGATCAGGAACCATTTTGAGTAGGTTTAATTGTTTAGAAGTGAGCCACAGAAAAACTACAGAACAACTGTACTACAAGGTTTTTGATGTTACCTTACCACAATGACTCAGCAAGAGATGTCCACAAGACACAGCCATGGAGAAGGTGCAGGCTAGACAAAGACTCCTTGAGAAGTTCAAGCTCAGGCCAGAAAGGATGAGACAATATGGGCCACCATGATGAGAAGTCAGGCTGGACATGTGTGTCTTTAAGAGGTGGCTGGGTCTGAAAGTGCTAGAATAAGGTACAGAAGTCTACTTAAACCCCTCCCCCATTACCTTCATTCAGCAGAGGTCAATGGTCTTTTTGCTTTCCTCATTTACCAACATAAGCAAGGATATGCCTCAGCCTAAGTGGTTGCCACAGTCTGAGTTGCACAGAGAGGACTCTGGAGTGGGTGGGGGCACCTCACAAACCCATAGGCCATAAAGCTATGTGGAGAAAGCTGTGACATTGTGTGCAAAGAAGTATATGAAAGTGACAGCTGACAGAATGACTATACCCTTAAGGTGAACACCTCTGAATTACCATGCCCAGTGGGGAAAGCAGGGCAGGATTTAGCATTCACACATAAAACCATGGTTGTCAAAACAAAATAGGTTTTAGCAGTGTTTCACTATACCTTCACCGTATCTCCTGGATTGTAAGACTGTGGACCTTGGAAAGAAATTACTCATTCAAATATATGGAGGAATGTATTTGGACTCATTTTTTTCTTTCTTGGTTTTGGGCACTTTGGGAATTTTTTTTCTTTTTGACTTTTAATTTTTCTTTTTTAAATTTTGTACTCTATTTTTTCTTTTTTCTTCTTTTTGTAGCTTTGTTCTTTAGTTCTATTAATTTTCTTTTACTCCTTAACCCTTCCCTGCCTGATGATCCATATTTGGAATGTCCATAACAATGGAACATAATGAAATGTGTTGCTTGAATTTTTCTAGGTAACATGTATGAATTTCATGCAAAAAATTTAAAAATTCAATTTGCAGCATACATATTTTAATCGGATCCTTTCTCTCACATTTATCTCCTCCTGATCTTCCTTTTCTTTATATTTCAAATTTTACTTTTTCATTCTCCTGTTCCCCACCCTCTCTTTCCTTACTAGTATTACCATGAAGCTTTATTAATCTTCAGATACTTAGCTAACTCTATGCTATTACTGTTGAATTCTTTTCTATTGTTAGTTATGGTATAGCTGCTGCACTTAGTAGATATTTACTCTATGGCAATATTTGGCTTTTCTTTGCATGCATACTATAGTTATAGATCTCTTTTCTATAGTTTTGAGTGGTACATTATTGGTTCTTAGAGTATATCAATATCCAGTTTGTCTTTGCCTTTTTTATTGTAACTGATTTGTTGGCATTGCCAGGGAGGAATGGTTATTGAAATTAATTGGTTTTTTTGTTCCCTGTATGCTAATATCTGGATTGACTTTGTGTCATTAAAAATACTGGGTCCACAGCCAGGAAAATGGATGCCAAGCCAATTATACTATACTCTCTCCTTGCAAATTGATGGAGGGGGTTGGACCTTGGGACAAGGCAAAAGCCTATAGTTAGACACATCCAGAGTACATCCCTGAAGATCAGACACTAACTAGAGATCGCCATACAACAATGAAGACTTTCCAGTATCATAGACTGGCAAACTTCAGTACCATAAACAAAACAAACAAAGAAAAAACTGGAAAGAGGATAAGACATTGCCACAAAATTCATCCAAAAAATCTCAACTCCTCAAAATTTGATCCATGGAGCATTGATGAGGCAGAAATCAAAAGCCAATTAGCTGAATTATTTGAAAGCATTAAAGAGATTAAAAAACAGATCAATAATGTGCTCAAAAAGATATAACTAAACAGATAATTGACTAAGGAAACAAAAAGATTAATTTACAGAAGACATTAATAAAAAGCTAGCTAAGCTAAACAAAATTGTACAAAACACGAATGATCAGTTTAACACAGAATCCATGAAAAGATTTTAAAAAGTTTGATCAATGAAACAGAATACACAATGCAGAAACACTCCTATGCACATTTGTTCATCTGATCTTTGACAAATGGGACAACAATATATATTAGAGGAATGATGGCAACTTTAATAAATTGTGCTTGGAAAACTGGTCATCCACAAGAAGAAGGTTGAATCTAGACCAATAATACAATGTACTAAACAAAAATAAAAATGGTTGAAAGATCTAAACACTTAAACAAAAAAACTTAATCTACTGGAAGACAAAATAAGTAAAACTCTTGAAAACATAAGCATAGGCAAGGACTTTTCAAACAGAACCTCAATTTCACAAGAAATAATATCATGAACAACAAATGGGATCATACCACATTAAAATACTTATGCACAGCAAAGGACACAATCAATAGAGTGAAAAGACAACCTACAGAAGAGGAAAACATTTTTCGCCAGCTATTCCCAGTCAGAGGCATAAGATCTGCAATATATAAAGAACTCAAAAGAATTAACTCCCCCAAATAAAAGATTCAATTAAAACATAAGCAACTAAAATAGACATAAGAGTTACAAATGGCCTTGGTTCTTATTTTTTCCCAATTACCTGTGGGGCCTTCATCCCCTCCACCCTTCCCTATTTACATAGATTTTGTTTCCATTTTTGTCTCTTTTCTCATAATTTTTCCTTTCCTTTTCCTTTCCCCTTTCCATCCCACCACCCCTACACCTTTGGACCTTTTTCTATTTCAAATTATCAATTATTTGTTTTAATCATTTTAATCCTTATTTACATTTTCAGTTTCTCATCATGTTCAGGTACAAGCACCCAATGATAAATGTAAAAATATTGTATACCTAAAATGTACCAATAAAAGAATAAAAAAAGAATTACAAATGGCCAATAAATACATAAAAAATGTCCAATATCTCTCCCTACTAGAAAAATGCAAATTAAAACAACACTGACATTCCATCTCACTCCAGAAAGAATGGCTATCATCAAGAAATAAAATAATAACAAATGGTGATGAGGCTGTAGGAAAACAGGAACTCTTCTACATTGTTGGTGGGAATGTAAACTAGTATGACTGTAAATGGCAGTTTAGTTATTTAGCTTATGAGTAGTAAGTCACTAAGGGATGGGACCTAAGGTAGAGTCAACTGGTTACAAAGAACATAGCATGTTCACCGAGTTAAGAGTTAACTCAAGCCATACAGGCAGTTAAACTTAAAAATATAAAAGCATACACAGAAAAAAGATAAAAAGTTAAGGTAAGGGTGGGTAATTAAGAACCCTAACTCTCAGGAAAAATATTTTTAAAATGCTTAGAATTTCTTAAATTAGTTAATAACTCCTACCTACTTCTGGGCTGCAATTCAAGAAATTTAACAATACAGATTAACTGGTCCCCTTTAAACTCAATTCCCTTTGAACTCTGCTGGCTAAGTAACTGATTTTCTTAAACTCTGCATTACACAGCCTAAAATCCAATTGGCTATTCTAAATCCATGGAGTCAACCTTAATTAAGTGATCACTGGATAAGTACACATGTTCCCTTTTCTGTTTATCCATATAAAACCTAGACAAAGAAAGCACCTCATCACCTCAATTTTGAGACCCATCCTGACTACCCACAGGAGTTGTTTTTCTTTATATACTTCTAATAAATACTTCCCCTTTAATTTCCTTCTTTTTGTCCATGACTTTATTCTTTCATTTTGTGAGACAATGACTCTGTTTTTCATGGTTTGTACTCAATTAGCTGTTTCAGATTTGCAGGTCTCACCGAGACTGACAGGACCCAGGTTAAGAAATGTTTTTCATTTTTCCCTTTTTTTCTATTTGCCCTTTCCCTTGCTATACACAGATTTTGTTAACCATGTTTATATTTAGTAGGTAAGCTGAAATAATGCCTCAAAACCACAGAGCCCTCAATCTTCTCATGGCCCAAATTGGAGGAACTTGCACACTTATAAACAAGACTTGTTGTCTTTCCAAAATTCACATTATTTAGAGAAGACCCTCCTAAAACAATAAAAAAATCAGAATTCTGGATAACCTCCATGAACAGGCAGGAGTAGGACTCAGTTGGTTAAAATCTGCACTCCAACCCCTTAAAAACAGCATCTGCACTTGACTCCTTCCCTCAATCACCCTAATCTATGTTTTCATTGAGTTCTTATGTTTGGGCCATACATTCTTTTTTTTTTTTTTTGTATTGAGGATCAAACTCTGGTCCATACATTCTTAATCTCTTGGTAAAATGTGTTTCTTCTCATCTAGAGGCTATCAAACTTCAAAGGCTTATGTAGATTGAGCCATAAATGTGCTGGACTCCTTTAGCTGGAGTCTACTACACCAACCTTATGTTTTTTGGTTTTTTTTTTTTTTTTTGGTTGTTTTGGTACTGGGAATCGAACTCGGGACCTTGTACTTGCAAGGCAGGCAGTGGAACCACTGAGCTAAATCCTTGACCCTCTAGACCAACCTTATGAAGAATCTATAACTGCTGACCCCCAACAGAACGTCTACCATGGGCCCCTTAGATCAGAACTAGAGAACATCCAGACTGCCACTTCTACTTTGACTCTCTTCAACTTGAAGAAATAAGATCACTTATCTCCCCCTTTCTTAATGACAGTTAGGGATACTTCATCAGAGGGGTAATGTAAAAGGTAGTTTAGCTATTTAGCTTATAAGTAGGCAGCCAGTTAAGAGACAGGGCTTAAAATAGCATCCACTGGTTACAAAGAAAATAGAACACATTCTAAATTAAAAGCTAATTCAAGCCATAGAGATAATTAAACTTAAAAATGTAAAAACATACACAGAACAAAGGATAAAGAGTTAAAATAATGACGGGTACTTCTAGAACCTAACTCTCAGGAGAAAAACTTTAAAAATTTTTCTTAGGCAAAATACACTGTTAGATAACAACTCCTTACCTTCAGGCTGTTTCAAAAAACTTAAAAATATAGGATAACTGGCTCCCTTTGAAGTTAGCTCCCTTTGCACTCTTCCAACTTAATTACTGATTTTCCTAAACTCTACATTACAAAAACTTAAGCCCCAATTGGTTATTCTAAATCCATGGAGCTATCTGTGATAGATGATCACTGGCTAACCAAGTAAGTTTCCATGCTCTGCTTATCTGTACAAGATCTAGACAAAGAAAACACCCAGCACCCCACTTTTGGAATGCCCCCTAACTACTCACCAGGACCTATTTTTCTTTGTGCACTTCTAGTAGGCCTTTCTCCTTTAACATCTTGCTTTTCCTCTCCAATTTTATTCTTTGACTTCTTAAGAAAACAACTTGGTTTCACACAATTTGTATGAAGTTATCAAACTCACAACCATTATAGAAATCAGTATAGACATTCCTCAAAAAACTGAAAGTAGAAGTTCATTTTACCCAGCTATTTTCCTTCCATGTATCTTCCCCCAAATATAAAGATATTATAATACATCAATACATGCATATTCATATTTACAACAGCACAACTCATAATAGCTAAATCTTGGAAGTAGCCTATACGTCCATCAACAGATAAAAGGATAAAGAAAATGTGGTATTTGCACAGAGTGGAGTACTATTCTGACATTAAGAAGGATAAATTTAAAGAATCAACAACTGGGATCTCATCGTATTAAAAAGCTTCTGGAGTTCAGGTCTGGCTGGGTCAAGTACGCCGCACTCCGGTCTCTTGAGCATGCTCAGAGACAAAAAACAGAGTTGAGCAAGCTCATTCCAGTGTGTAGAAACTAGATCAAGTCAACCATACCTCCTCACTGTTTGGGTCGTGACTCCTTCGCCTTGCCCAGACGATCACCCCATACGGTTTAAAATAAATTTAACTAATAAGAGGATGTCATACGTTCTCCATTGGGTATAATTATATCTCTTTCCATCCAATCAAATTATGCCAAGGCTAAAGCTGTTATAACCCCGCCTATGTAATCGCCCTTTTATTTCGCTATATAAGCTTGTGTAGTTCCTCAATAAAGCGGAAGAGTTCCTGAAAAAAAAAAAAAAAAGCTTCTGGGCTGGGGATTTAGCTCAGCGGTTCCACCACCTGCCTCACAAGTGCAAGATCCAAAGTTCGGTTCCTGATACCAAAAATAAAATAAAATAAAATAAAATGAAATAAAAAGCTTCTGCACAGCAAGAGAAACCAACAGAGTGAAGAGACAACCCAAAATAAAGGAAAAAATTTTTATCAGCTGTTCTTCAGACAAAGATCTACTATCTAGAATATATAAAGAACTTTAAAAAATCACTCCCCTCAAATTTAAAGACCCAATCCAAAAATGGGCATCTGAAATGAACAGACATTTCTCAGACGAAGAAGTAGAAACAGCAAATAAGCATATGAAAAAACGTCCAACATCATTGGTCATTTTAGAGATGCAAATAAAAACATTGCTGAGATTCCATCTCACTCTAGAAAAAAAAATGGCTGCTATCAAGAAATCAACCAATAACAAATGCTGGCCGGGGCTGTGGGGAAAAACAAATCCTTCGCCACTGTTGGTGGTAGTGCAGACTAGTGCAACCACTGTGGAAATCAGTGTGGAGATTCCTCACAAAACTAGGATTAGAAGTCTCATTTGACCCAGCTATTCCTCTGCTGGGTATCTTCTCCAAAGAATTAAAAGAATCACAGCACAGCGATATATGTGCACGCATGTTCATAGCAGCACAGTTTCTAATAGCAAAAACTTGGAAATAGCCCAAATGCCCATCAACTGGAGACTGGATAAAGAAAATGTGGGGTTTTAAAAAATAAAATGGAGTACTACTCAGCCATAGAGAATGATAAACTAGAGACATTTAAAACTAAATGTATGCATAACAAGGACATGTTCTTCAATGAAATAAATGGCACATGTGTAAATACTGAATTGTCTCTCTCCTGTGAGAAACTAAAAATGTAAATGAGGACCAAAATATATAATAGGTAATGTGAAATAGAAAGCAAAGGTTCAAAGGGGAAGGGGAAGTAGAGGTTAAGGGAAAGGAAAGAAGGGAAAGAAAAAATATGAGAAAAGAAGGAAAAATGGAAACAAAGCTTTTGTAAATAGGGAGAGTGGAGGGGTGGAAGGAAGGGAAGGGGAATGGGAAAAATAAGAACTGCGATATATCATGTACAGGTACAAATTCCCAATGATGAATGTGATCATAATGTATACCTAAAATGGACCAATAAAAGGAAAGGTAAACTTGAGTCTGTACCTCTCATAGATTCTCCACCCTATCCATGAATTCAGTGGATCCTAGAGCTCAGTAGAGAAAGGCTCTTCTGCTTGGACTTCAGCAGTACCTGGGAGCCAATGGGAGGGTGCTCATGCATGTTTCTATCTCTGCAGTCTTTAGTGAGCAGTGGGAATGGACCTTGGATGAGTGTTGAGCTTTTTGGCATTTGTAGTGTAGGGTAGCTGGCAGGATACTCTGTGGGCCCAGAGCTTTTTGGCATTTAGGGTGGTTGTAGGAGCAGTAGCACTGCTCCAGTGTCTCTTACATTACACATCCAGTCACACCATTCATTGCCATGCATGCCCCCTATTCAGTAGCAAGCCCTTGTTTCTTTCTGTAACTAGGGATAGATAGTCCCAACTCAATTAGTGCACTCTGATTGATCTTCTGGCCCAGGGTTTCCTTGGTATCTTTGTGAGTGTCTCTCTCCTGTGAAAATCTGGCCACTGGATTTTAGCTGCCTGTGGGAAGACAGCTAGGACATTGCAGCACTGGGCAATGATTGCTTGGCTGGCTATGGATCAACACCACCTTACCATCATTGTTTTAATAGGCTTTTTGTTTCAATGTGTTTGACACTTTTCCAAGATGACTTGTTCACTGGAGCTCAGGTGTAAGCAATTCCTGAACTGAGAAGTGACCCTGCTTTTTTTTCTAAACACTCTTGATACTGGATATTATCTGGTGGGCTTCTTTTTCAAGTTTGTTTCCCATGCTTAGATTATTTATTTTCCCCCATTTCAAATTACCTGCAGAACCTGGCAAGTGTCCTCTGAGCATTTCACGAATATTGCTGTTTCTAATCCACCATGATGGATTCTTTTACCAAGGCATTCAAAAGAAGCCATATACACAGGAAAATGAAGAGACAAGCCTATATGAATGAATGTGAATCATATGCAGAAATGATTGGAGAACCTGAGCTGATCCTTAGGTTCAGAGAAAGCCCAGCTCATCAGTTAAGAACCATTTTGATGTAGAGCTGGTCTACACAGACTTGGAAAGGTGGTAGGACTTCTCCTTATACAAAGTCTTAATTTTCACCAAAACTCCCACAAGAAATACAAATCAGGAAACATTGCTCATTCAATGGAACAAAATTAATGTATAAATCCATTCCTGAGGAAGACAAATATTGTACATACCAGAAAAACACTGTAAAGCAGTTGCTTTAAATACATTCAAAGAGATAAAAGAAAATACTAAGAAAGAAAATGACAACACAACAAATAAATACAAGTAGTTTTTTAAAAACATGGAGACGAATAATTGATAATTTGAAATCAGAAAAGGTCCAAAGGTGAAGGGGTGGTGGGAGGGGAAGGGGAAAGGGAAGAAAGGAAAGGAAAAATTATGAGAAAGAAAAAAAATGGAAACAAAGTCTATGTAAATAGGGAAGGGTGCATAGATAATGGGGAAAAATAA
>NW_004624998.1:209152-226088 GCF_000247695.1 Heterocephalus glaber
ACATACACACTACATTTTCTTTACCCAATCATCTGTTGATGGATATATGGGCTGTTTTCAGGATTTAGCTATTACAAATTGTGCTGCTGTAAACATTGATATGCATATATCACTGTAGTATGATGTCTTAAACTCTTTGAGGAAGATACCTAGAATGGGGATAGCTGGGCCATATGGAATGAAATTTCCAATTTTAGTTTCTTGAGAAATCTCCATACTGATTACCCTAATGGTTGTACTAATTTATATTCCCACCAACAATGTAGGAGAGTTCCTTTTTCACCACAGACTTTGTTATTTTTTAAAATGTTATTTTATTTCTTGATGACCACTATTCTTTCTTGTGGAAGATGGATTCTTAGCATTGTTTTAATTTGCATCCCTCTAATAGCAAGAGATGTTGAACATTTTTTCATGTATCTGTTGGCCATTTGTACTTCTTCCTCTGTGAAATGTCTGTTCATTTCACTTCCCTATTTCTTGAGTAGGTCTTTGATTTTAGGTGGTTGAATATTTTTGAGTTCTTTATATATTCTAGATATTAGTCATCTGTCGAGTAGCTGGCAAATTTTTTCCCATTCTGTAAGTTGTGTCTTCACTCTACTAAGTGATTTTTTTGCAGTACAGAAGCTTTTCATTCTGATATAATCCCATTTGTTGATTCTTGCTGTTATTTCTTGTGAAATTATGGTTCTGTTTAGAAAATCCTTTCCTACACTTGTCAAGTATTTTACCTATTTCATCTTCCAGTAGGTTTAATGGCTCCCTTTTAATGTTTAGATCTTTGATTGATTTTTATTTTAATTTAGTACATAGTGGCATGTATGGGTCCAGTTTCAATCTTCTGAAAACAGATAACCAGTTTTCCTAACAACACTTGTTGTATAGGCTACCTTCACTCCAATGTATGCTTTTGTCTCCTTTGTTATAGATCAAATAATTGAATGAATCTGGGTATGTTTCTTTAAAAGCACTCTTAACTAATGATACAAAGAAGAAATTACAAGTGAAATTACAAAATAATTTGAGAAAAATTAAAATAAATATATAGCAAAACTCATAAAATATAGCAAAAGCAGTGATAAGCCTGCAATTTATCATTATAAATGCTTACATTTTGAAAAGATGAGTGATCTCAAGTCAAATAAGCAAATAACTTTATACTTTGCATACCTAGAAAAATAAGACTGAACTAAACCAAAATCTAGCAGAAAGAAGGAAATAATAAATATGATAGGACATTACTACTCATCTTACAAAAATAAAAATGGTTTTCAGAGAATATTGTGAAAATTGGACACTGATGGATAACTACATGAAAGTAACAAATTCCTAGAAAGATAAAACCTGCCGAGATTGGAGATGAAGTAGAAAATATGAACAGACCTATGCCTAACAAGGAGAACAAATGAGTAACGAAAACCTTTCCAACATAGTAAAGCTTAAGGCCAGATTACTTCTTTGGTGAATGTTATCAAACATTTAAGAAGAAATAACATCAATATTTCTCAAGCTGTTCAAAAATAAGAGAAGGAGGAGGAGGAAGGAGAGGAGAAAGAAGAGAAGGAGATGGAAAAGAAAGAGGAGAAGGAGGAGGAGGAGGAAAAAGAGAAGAAGAGACAGTTCCTATGCCATTCAGGTCCAATATTTCCAGGTTACCAAAGCCAGATAAACACAATATAAAATAATCAAGTATAAGCCAATATTAGTTATATGTATTTATATGGAAATTCAACAAAATGTTAGCAAGCCAATTTCAATAGCATATTAGGATTATGAACCATAACAAATTGAGATTTATTCCTTAATTGCAAGATGGTTCAATATATGAAAATCAATCAGCAATAGATAACATTAATAGAATGAACAAAATTATGTTCACATTTCAATTGAAGTAGAAAAATCACGAAAGAATTGAGCTGAATTTCATTGAACAAAAGCTAGAAATAGAACACAAGGTGATAAAGGGTATATGTGGAACTAATCACATTAAATATCATACTCAATGGTGAAAGACTGAAAAATATTTTCCCAAGATAAGGGGAAAAATAAGGATGTCTATTTTTACTACTTATATTCAATATAATATTGGAGATTCAAGCTAGCACAATTTAGCAATAAAAAGAAGCAAAGGGCACCCAAATTATAACTGACAATGCCAACTTATCTCTCTTTATAGTACTGTTATGTTATATATAGAAAGCTTTAAAAAGGCCACAAAATAATTTTTAAAAAGATGTTTCTGATTTCCACTCTGACATATAACAATCTGAGAGTCACTACTCCTTCTTAAATACAAAGCTGAGCAAACTAAAAAATCAGCAGCTATTCATCAGGGAGATGGTATCATAGGGCAAACTACTGCCTCTAAAAATTAGAGAGACTGACATACAAATTCCAAGAATTGTAGCTTGTTGGAACAGAATCCTATAAACAGAAAACTCTGATACCAAGTGCAAGAGTATAAAATCCTGTATTACAATTGGTGATGAAAACATCATGATGGAAATAGCCAAAAGATTAAAAATTCTAGGTGGTCCTAGTAATTGAATGTCCCTAAACTTTTATGAATTTTACTTCCTGGAGTTCAACCAGGTCCTTAGTGAAAACTTTCCTCTTACTTCAGACATGAGAAAAAAATTACCATTTTTTAAAAAATACATGATTGCATTGAATTCTGCATTCATTGCACTCATATTTGCTCTCAGGACAAACTGTATAAACAAAGACTAACCCAATCTGAATTTTGCCACAGCATAGTTGACTTGGAAGAAACAAAATAAATAACTTCAACCACACTAGTCAACCTGCCCTACTAACTGAAATGAAAAATGTTGAGAATCATTCATTAATGAAGTTAACAGTGCACAAGAAGTTTGAGCCCTACTTATAGGACTGCAGCATGCCCCTCCCCCATTCATGCATTTTACCACCACATTACTAAAAGCCTATTTGCACCTGTACCCTTTTCAACTCTACATCATAATTGAATAACAAGAAAAAATTACAAGACATATTCAGAAGAAAAAACTCATTTTGAAGAGACAAAAGAAAGCATCAGAACAAGATTTACATATTTCAGAAGAGTTGGAATTACTCAACTTGGAATTTAAAATAACTGATTAATATGTTAAGAATTCAGACAGATAAGTAGACAGCATCTAAGAATAAATGAGTGATGTTAGAAGAGAGATAAAAATTTTAGAATAAAAAATTCCAGAGATTTAAACACTGTAGCACAAATAAAGAATGTCTCTGATGCACTGATTCATACACAGGACACAACTGAGGAAAGAGTTTCTGAATTTGAGGCTATCTCAACATAAATCACTAAAACTGAAAAGCTAAGCAAATAAAGACTGATGAAAAAGAACAGAATATACAAAAACTGTGAGACAACTAATAAACAATGCAATGTGCATATAATGAGAAATCCAAAAGAAAGAAAACTAAATATTTGAAAAAATAATCACTGACACTTCCCAAATTTAATGTCAAACATCAAACTACACATTAAAGAAACTCATAGAGTACTGTGCAGAATATTTGCTTTTTAAAAATACACATAAACACATCATTTTAAAACTAAATAAAATAAAGTAACATCCTGTATAAAATAAAATACTGTTGATTATAGTCCTCAGGCTATGCTTTAGATCATTGGGCTTATTCATCTCACAAGCAGCAGCTTTTTACCAATTGGTATATATTTCCTCATCTTCTCCCTTGGTCTCTGACAGGTACTACTCTGCTCTCTTTTTCTATGCATTTGAATTTTTTAAAACCAAAATTTATGCACTCTTACCATAACCACTTCACTACCTTTATGTATATCAAAACATCACGTTGTGCAACTTAAATACATACAATAAAAACATAAATTAATAAAGAAATATGAAACTGTGAGCTAAACTTCTATTATGAGTTGATTATCACAGATATTTTGTTATAATTATGAAACAAAAACATACAACACAGCTGATAAGGGATTGATACCTAGAACATAAAAGGAATATTAAAAATTTAACATAAAAAACCAAATAACCCAATTTTATTTTTTATTAATTTTATTGGTACATTTTAGGTATACAATATAATAATATTCATCATTGAAGATTTTTACCTTTACAAAATATATCTTGATTCTTATTTTTTCCCCCTTCCCCTGCCCTCCCTTCAACCATAACCCAATTTTAAAAGAGGCAATAGGACTAAGTTGGTATTTCTCAAAAGACAAAAGACCAACAGGTATATGAAAAAATGCTAAATATCACTAATCATCAGGGGAATAAAAATCCAAACAATGAGGAGATATCACCTTATTCCATTAAGAATTACTATTATAAAGTGTTGCAGAGGATTTAGAGAAAAATGAACCCTTATACACTCCTGGTGGGAATGTTCAGCCATTAGGGAAAATATTGTGGAGGTTCCTCAAAAAATTTGAAAATAGAGCTACTATGTGATCCAGGAATCCCACTATTAAGTATATATCCAAAAAATGAAATAAGTATGACTAAGAGACACTTGTACTGCTATGTATAATGCTACATTATTCACAATAGTCAAGAAATGGAAATAACCTGTTTCCATCAATTAATAATTTTTAAAAATGTGCTGTATACACACAAATGAAATACTATTGAGGCTTAAAAAGAATGAAATTATGTCATTCTGGCAACATGAATGGAACTGGAGATGCTTATGTTAGATGAAATAAGCCAAGTGTAGAAAAACAAGTACCCCATCATCTCACTCATATGTTGAAAAAATTGTTCTCAGAAGTTGAGAGTAGCAGGTGAGGGTGGGATGGAGAGAGTTTACTCAATAAGTAAGATGTTATAGTAAGATACAAGTAAGATATTCTGCAGTGCTGTTGCCTAAAGAGGCAACTATGGATAACAATAATGTACTATGTGCATCAAAAAGTGAGAGGAAAGAATTTTAAATATTTTCACAATAAAGAAATAATATATTTGATTATCCTGATTTAAACAATATGTAATGTAAATAATATCAAAATGCCACATTGTTCCCTATACATTTATTGTTTGGATCAATCGATTAAAAATAAATTTAATTTTTATAACAATATAGACAAACTCTTAGCCAATCCAACTGAAAAAAAGAAAAAAGAAAAGATGCATATCAATGCAAGCAGAAATGAAAAAGGTGAAATCGCAATGGGCATTGCCAAAATAAAAACCATTATATTTTTATTCATTAAGCTTATTGGTACATTTTAGGTTTACATTATGATCACATTCATCATTGGGAATTTGTACCTGTACATGTTATATCTTGGTTCTTGTTTTTACCATTCCCCTTCCCTCTCTTCCACCCCTCCACCCTCTTTATTTACAAAAACTTTGTTTCTGTTTTTTTCTTCTTTTCTCATTTTTTCTTTCCATTCTTTCCTTCCCTCCACACCCCTCCCTAGTTCCCCTTCCACTTTGAAACTTTTCTTCCTAATTCACCTTATCTATTATATACTTTGGTCCATATATATACTTTCAATTTCTCACACCAGAGAAACTATCAGTATATACACATGTGTGTCCTATTTATGTCACTTAAGAGATGGCCTCAGGTGCATACATTTAGCTATAAATGTCTCTAGTTTAATAATCCTTTATGGATGAGTAGCAATCCATTTTGGAAAAAAATCCACATCTTCTTTATCCAGTTACCAGGTGATGGGCATTTCAGCTGTTTCCAAGATTCAGCTATTACAAACTATGCCACTATGAACATGGGTGCACATATATTACTGTGATATAATACTTTTAATTCTTTTGGGAAGATACCCAGTTGGGGAATAGCTGGGGTCAAATGGGACCTCTATTTCTACTTTTTTGAGGAATGCCCACAGTGATTTCCACAATGGTTGCACCAGTCTATATTTGCAACAACAGTGGAGAGGGTTTCTTTCTCCCCACAGCCCAGGCAGAATTGTCATTGGTTGATTTCTTGATAGCAGCCATTCTTTCTGGGGTGAGGTGGAATCTCAGCATTGTTTTCATTTGCATCTCATGAATGACCAGGAATGTTGAATATTTTTCCATATTTTTTGCTGTCTCTATTTCTACATCTAAGAAATGTCTATTCATTTCAGATGTCCATTTTTGGATTGGGTCTTTAAATTTGAGGGGTCCTATTTTTTTAAGTTCTTTATATGTTCTAGATAGTAGACATTTGTCTGAAGAACAGCTGGTAAAATATTTTTTTGCACATTGTGGGTTATCTCTTCACTGTTTCTCTTGCTGTGCAGAAGCTTTTTAATAAGATGAGATCTCAATTCTTGATTCTTCGTGTTAGCTCACTTGTGACTGAGGTTTTGTTCATAAACTCTGTTCCTATGGCAAAGTCTTCAAGAGTGCTACTTAGCCTGTCTTCTAGCAGGTTTAGTGTTTCTTTCTTTAATATTTGAACCTTTGATCCATTTCAATTTTAGTTTAGTGCATGGTGAGAGATATGTGTCTAGTTTTAATCTTTGGCAAGTGGAAACACAGTTTTTCCAGTACCATTTATTGAAGAGGCCATGTTTCCTCCAGCGAGGGTGTTTGGCTTCTTTGTCAAAGATGAGGTGGCTGAGTATGTCTGGAGCTGTTTCTGCATCTTCTAATCTGTTCCATTGTTCCTTGGGTCTGTTTCTTTGCCAGTACCATGCTGCTTTTATCACAGTAGCTTTGTAGTATAGTTTCAAGTTGGGGATTGTGATATCCCCTACCTCATCTTTGTTGCCTAGAATTGCTTTTGCTATCCTAGGTTCCAAATGAATTTTTGGATTGTTTTCTCTAGTTCTGTGAAATATGCTGTTGAAATTTCAATCGAGATTGCATTGAATCTATATAGCAGTTTTGGAAGTATGGCCATTTTCACTATATTGGCTCTTCCTACCCAAGAAGAAGGGATGTCTTTCCATATTCTGATATCCTCTTCAATCTCTTTTTTCGGAGTGCTGTAGTTTTCAGTCTTTTACTTCCTTTGTTAGATTGATTCCTACGTATTTCATTTTTTTTTGGATGCCATTATAAAAGGAGTTGTTTCTCCAGTACCTCTCTCAATGAGTCTGTTGTTCATGTACAGGAAGGCTCTTGATTTTTTGTGTTGACCTACTCCACTGAATTTGCTTATTAAGTCTAGGAGACTTTTGGTGGAGTTCTTGGGGTCTTCTACGTAGGGTATCATGTCATTTGTAAGTAATGACAATTTAACTTCTTTGTTTCCTATCTGTATTACTTTTACTTCTTTCTCTTGTCTAATTGCTGTGGCTAAAGTTTTCAGAACTAAATTGAACAGGAGTGGTGATAGTGGACATCCCTGTCTTGTTCCTGATTTTAGTGTGAAGTATTTCAGTTTTTGACCATTTAGCATGACATTGGCTGCTGGTTTTTCATAGATGGCTTTTATAAGGTTGAGATAAAGACCATCCATTACAATTTTCTGTAGAGTCTTGGATTTTTCAAATGCCTTTTCTTAATCTATTGAGATGATCATATGGTTTTTTTCCTTGGCTCTGTTAATATAGTGTATTATATTGATTGATTTGCATATGCTCCCTTCATCTCTGGCATGAATTCTACTTGGTCAGAGTCTATGATCTTCTTGATGATCTGCATTGTCTTCGCCAGTATCTTATTGAAGATTTTCACATTTACATTCATTAGAAAGATTGGCCCATAGTTGGGTCTTTCTTTGCTTTGGAGATCAAGTTGATGCTTGATTCCAGCAATGAATTTGACAGTATTGCTTTCATTTCAACTTCACTGAAGAGTTTAAGCAGTAGTGGCAATAGCTCTTCTCTAAATTTCTTGTAGAATTTAGCAAAGAAGCCATTAGGATATGGGCTTTTCTTTGTCGGTAAATTTTTAATTACATTTTCAATTTTATTGATTGTTATTGTGTTGTTTAGAATTTTTATATCTTCATTCAACTATTGAAGATCCTCAATATTTCTGCAGGATCTGTTGTAATTTCACCCTTTTCATTCCAAATTGCATGGATTTGAGTCTTTTCTTTCCTTTTTTTTAATAAAGTTGGCTAAGGGTTTGTCAATTTTGTTTATTCTTTCAAAGAACCAACTCTGATTTTTCTGTTTCGTTCTATTAGACTCCATTGCATTGATTTCTGCTTTGATCTTTATAATTTCCTCCCTTGTATGAGCTTTGGGTTTCTCTTGCTCTTCTTTTACTAGGAACTTGAGGTTCAGAATTAGGTTGTTTATTTGGGCTCGCCCTGTTTTCCTAATATGGGTATTCACTGCTGTGAATTTTCCTCAAAGGACTGCTTTCATTGTGCCCTATAAATTCTGGTATATGTACTGGGATTTTCATTTAATTGTAGAAACTGTCTAATTTCTTCTTTGATTTTGTCTGTGACCCCTTGGTTTTTCAGGAGGCTGTTATTCAATTTTCATATGAAGTTCTTGTGTTTTGTTTTGTTTTTTGGCTATTGAGCTCCAATTTCATTGCACTATGATATGATAATATACATGGGATGTCTTCAATTCCTTTGCATTTACTTAAATATGTTCTATGAGCTAGAATGTGGTCTACTTTGAAGAATGATCTGTGTGTAGCTGAGAAGAATGTGTATTCTGATTTTGCAGCATGGAAATAGTAAACACCTATTAAGTCCATTTATTAAGAGTTTGGTTTAGTTCTAATATTTCCTTGTTAATTTTTTGTCTAGTTGATCTGTCTATTTGTGACAGTGGCATATTGAGGTCCCCCACTACAATTGTATTTGAGCTTCACATGATAACATTAGCAAATGCAAAACAAAAATATTTTTAAAATATTCTATTCTCATCCGTGATTTTTTAAAAAACTCAGTGAGCTAGGAATAGAGAGAAACGTCCTCTACTTTATAAAGAAGTGTACAAAATAAAAAATCGCTTTAGCTAATATCATATTCTATGATGGGAAACTCAACGCTTTTCCAATAAGAACAGGAACAAGATAGGGATGTTGCCTCTTGCTTTTCTTTTTATTTTAAGAGTAGGAAGAATTTATTGAGAGAAAGATAGCTTCTGTCTAAGAGAGACAGAAGGGGGACCAGAAAATGTTTTGCCCCCTTTGCTTTTCAACATTGTTCTAGAATTCTAAACTAGTACAGTAAAGCAGGTAAATAAAAAGTATACTGATTAGAAAGGAAATAGAACTGTGTTTCTTCAAAGATGACATAATCATCTATGTAAATAATCCAAAATAATTTCTGAGGCTACTAAGCAATTATAGTATAATTATACAATGCAAGATTAATGCAAAAATCTATTGTTTTCTTATATATTCACTGTACTAGCAACAAACAAGTAGAATTTCAGATTTTAAAAAATTTCTACTTTTATATTCCAAAAATTAAATACTTATGTGTAAATCTAAGAAAATGTGTGCAAGATTTATATAATGAACACAACAAAACTCTGATGAAAGAACACACTGAAGGAATAATTAAATTTAGAAACATTCTGTGTTAGGAAGACTCAATATTATCATGATATCAATTCTTCTCAACTTGATCTATAGATTCAAAGAAAAAACAATGAAAATCCTTGCAAGTTGTTTTGTGGATACCAATAAATTATTCTCATCCTTATATGGAGGTAGAAAAAGCTGAAAATATTGATTACAATATTAAAGAAGAATCAGGAATCAATGATCTTCCAATGGCAAAAATCTCCTAATAGTGAAAATTCCAGAGCCTCTTGGCAACTGGTGAATTCTATAAAATATTCAAAAATAATTAACAGTAACATTTTTTAAAATCTTTCTTAAAAAAGGAAAGAGAATAGAATATTTCCTAATTCATTATATGAGGTAAGATTTAGTGAATGCTTAAAATTTTACATTATCTTGAAATCTACTTTGAATATAAGTTGATCTGCTTTATAATAGAAGCGGGTATTAATCATCTTTGACAAAGATCCTAATACTTCACCTCCTTTTAGTTCCTCACTATGCTCAATCCAGATATCTACCCTATACAACTGCCTCCTTGTGACCACTTTACTTGTGAACTATATATAGCCTATATATAGGCTACCCGACTTGCACCACTGACCACACATTCAACATAAACTTCTCAGATATGCTATAGCTACCACCTTTCGTTAATGCCACAGAATTTGTCCCTGCTTTCTGTAAACCCATCAATTAAAAGTATCCATTGAAAACCTGCCTGAGTAGTATCCTGGAATCCAATAAAGCACTCTCTCTCTCTCTCTCTCTCTCTCTCTCTTTCTTCCTCCCTCTTTCTCTCCTTCCTTATTGGTTACACATGTGTGTGGCCTGTATGGATTCTCTTCTAGTTGGGTCTATGAAGCATACTTCTTTCTTCTACTTTGGATATGTAATACACTGTTTTCATTATTTCATGTACAGTGGACCCCCAAGTTACAACCAACCTGATATAAGAATAACTAGAGTTATGACTGGAATTTTTTTCATTTTTTAGCTAAAGCAATGGAATTTTATTTCTTTATAGGTCTGGATGCTAGAAGTCCAAGATCAAGGTGTTGGCAGGTTTGACTTCTTCTGAGACTTCTTCACTTTTACTTGTAGGTGGCCACCTTCTCCCTGTGTGTTTACATTGTCTTCTCACTGTACAAATCTGTACAAATTCTCTTATAAGGACAGCAAAAATACTGAATAAGGGCCTACCCTAGTGACTTCATTTTAATTTTACTCCTTTAAGGATTTTTTAAAAATAAATTTTATTTTATCCCATTTCCCCCCTAAAGACCCCTCCCCTCCCTAGTACTGGAATTTTAGTTTTAGTTTATGAACAAAGCCTTTAGTTATGACCTGAATGCTGGCTGATTGAGCTTCCAGATGGTCTCAGATATAGATTTAACACTTTAAAGAGTTCTGGAAGGAACATTACAACATCCTTTCCTGTGTGGGATTAATTGAGAAATCCTGGGCCAATGTCTCTCTAAGGACCCTGAGCTCTGCCTGTATAAAGGAAAGAGACATTGAAGGCTGTTTAGAGGAGCCTGAGTTTTCAATTGAACAACTTGAGTTACAACCAGCCCTTGCAAATGAATTGAGTTCTTAAGTTAAGGGTTTACTGTATTTCATTGAGTTGCCTCTTATGTGTCTCCCTTGACTGATATTTTTCTTCTCCTTCTCCTCCTCTACCTCCTTCTTTCTTCTTTCTTTGTTGAGTACTTGTCCAATTTTGATATTATGGTTTTGCTGGTCTCATGAAATGAGCTCAGTAGTGTTTTTCCCTTCCAAATTTATGGAAGAGTTTAAGGAATATTGATATTATTCCTTCTCTGCGGTTCTGGTAAAATTCAGATATAAATCCATCACATCCTGGGTTTTCCTTAGTTAGAAGAGTTTTTATTACTGCTTCAATTCCATTGCCTGTTATTGATCTGTTTAGGGTTTTCATATCTTCTTGGATCAATTTTGACAAGTAATATGTCTCTAGGAACTATCTTCCCAATTCTAAAATTTAGTGGCATATAAGATTTTGAAATAATTTCTTATAATCCTCTGAACTTAAAGTTTGTAATTTTGCTTTTTTTCATTTCCAGTTGCTCACATATGAGTCTTTTCTTTCTTCATTGGTAAGTATGACTAAGGTTTTATCAATACTATTTATCATTTCAAAAACCCAAGTCTTTGATTCATTGATAATTTGTATAGTCAACTGTTAATTTCTTTAGTCTCTGTTTCATTAATTTCTTATACAAGTTTTGTATTTTGATTGCTATTATTTTTCTAGGACTTTGAGATGCATCATTATGTTATTAATATGACAATGCTCTATTTTTCTAACATAGGCACTCACAGTTATAAGCTTCTCTCTTAAAACCTTTTTCATTGTGTCCACAGATTTTGATATGTTGTATTGCCATTATCATTATTCTAAGAATTTTTAAATCTGTTCCCTGATTTCTTCTATGTCCAACTGATTATTCAAAAGTGTATTATTTATTCTCTATGTGCTTGCACAATTTCTGTGGCTACTTTTTCTTTTGATTTCTAGTTTCATTGTGTTATAATCTGATAGGATGTAAGAGAGCATTTCAATTCTTTTATATTTATTTAAACATACTTTATAGTACAATATATGGTCTAGTACGGAGAACATTATAGAGCTGCTGACAAGAATGTATATTCTGTTTTTAGTTGAAGCAGTCTGTAGATATCTGATAAATCCATTTCTTAAGTGTACAGGCTTTAAATCACAAAATTGAAAGACTGCTTTGAGAACAGAACCCTGGGGCACCATGCTTTAAAATGGCTAGGTACTTCATAGCACTTAGCCATCCAGACACTCAGAGACCCCTGCAGCCATGAGAGAAGAAAGTCTAGCTACTGCTCCTGCTAGTGGCAGGCCTTGGCATCATCCATATGGTGCTCATTTTACATGGATACAGAATGCAAGAGTTGTGGGTTCAGATTTGAGAAGAAGACCTGGGAGGCAAGGAAGTGTACACCTGAGAGGGCAGTATGTGAAGCTGTAGAGTGAAGTCAAAAGTTCAGTGGAGACCCCAGGATTTTGGAAAACCCAGGAACATAGAATGTCTGAGGAAAGCTGCAAAGAATAAGCAAAACTAGCCTGAGTGAGAGGTCATGAGGGCCACAACCACTGGCAGTGCTGTAAGGGTGAGGTTACCCAGGCATTTTGGAGTTCATATCTCACCACAGTATACCCAGGGTCCCAGACATGGAATTACAGGAGTTAATATTTGCCTTGCTGGATTTTGATCTTACTTTGGCCCCATTCCTTTCTGCCTCCCCTATGTCTCCTTTTTAGAATGGAAATATTTATCCTGTGCATTTGTATGCTGGAAGTATTTACCTTTCTTTTGATTTTTACGGGGTTTACAGCTAAGAATTTGCCTTAAATCTCAAAGAAAATGCTGAAATTAAACTTTTCAACTATACTGAAACTATTAAGACTTTGGCAACTCTTAGAATTGGACTAAATGCATTTTTCATATGGATTGGAATGAGTCTTTTGGGGACTAGGGGCAGAATATTATGGTTTATATCTAGATATCTCCCTAAAGCCTCATATTGGATTTGGGGAGGTGATTGGAGCATGAGGATGTGATACTCATCAGTGTATTAGGATACTGATGAGTTCATAGCTAAATGTGATGGTGGGAGGTAAAGCCCGATTAGAGGAGGTAATCATTAGTGGCATGGCCTAGATGGTTATATCTCCTTCGCTTCTCCCCTGATCTCTCTGTTTTCTTCCTGTCTACCATGCCATGAGCTGTTTCTCCTCTTCCATGTCCCTCTGTTTTTCAGCCCCTGACTTGGAAACGGCTGACTATGGAGTGAAACATTTACAAACTGTGAGCCACAATAAATCTTTCCTTCTTATAATTGTGGGTGTTGGGTATTGTGTCTCACCAATGAGAAAGTAATTAAGACACCATTATACTTTCTCTCTTGATGCTCACTTATGCTTTTTGTCATGTTTGCATTAGGTTTTACAATATATATTTAAATAACATAAATCAATGTTCAGGTAACACTATGCCATTTCACATGTAATATGGTTCCCTTATAACAGCCCATTACCAATTCCTCTCTACTGTTTGTGATATTGCTTTAATTAATTTTGCTTATCCATAAACTATAAGCACTTGACATATTTTTCTGGCAATATGTTTTAAAACCATGTGTCTTTTACATTAATTAATAAAAGTAAAAGTTAAAGATTTTATTTTATCTCTATCCCTTCACCAAATATTATTTAATCTGAATTACTGACTATTTTGTGCTTGCCCCTGGAGAACAGGATCAGCTCCTGCCTACTCAAAGTTGTGTTTGATATGGAGTCAAAAGATATTATAGATATAAAAAATGGAAATTAGTCGGTGTCTTGGTTAATTTTCTCTTTGCTGAGACAAAGTACCCAACACCCAAAGTTAAAGAAGAAAAGGTTTATTGTAACTTACAGTTTGTAGAGGTTTCAGTTCATAGTTGACTGGCTCCAAGCCAGGGTGGCATGGCAGAAGTACACCACAGAGGAGAAACAGTTCATGGCAGGCAGAAGGCAGCAAGCAGTGAAGTAGCAAAGAAGAAGCAAATGACAAACAGCAACAACAGCAGCACTCTTTCTGGCCCTTATATTTTATCCAGGCTACTGGTCAGGTAGCACTAACACCCAGGGAAGAGCACCCTTAAAACTAGCATTGTGCCACAAATCACTACCAGCATCATATCCTAAACCCAGCACCACACAGTCTAGATACAGACACCTCTGAAAAGCTCCATCTATGACAACATGAGGCTTTGTGGGAACATCTGGACACAAACCACAACAGTAGGTTCCTTACTCACTCATAGGAAATTTATGAATGAAGCAGATTTCATATCCAAGTGGGTCTGGACTAGCATAAGTAAAAGGAGATACAAGTAACTTGTTTTATTGTAGACAGGAATTAGAGCCAAATCTGAGTTTCTATACAGGAGTTTAACATAATTTTAATATCCCATAGGCACTGAGGCACAGAACATAAGCATTTTTGTTTCCTCAGTTGTAAGGCAATAAGGAAATGAGAAGGTGTGCAATCTGATGACTGTATCAATAATATATAAAAATGAAGTCACATTCTTTATTGTAATTCACCCCTGATGTTTTGTTCATGACTCAAACATGCCATGCTGTATTGAACTGAATTCAACCCTGTTTAAAAAAGATATTATGACACCTAATGGAACTTGTGAACTAGGACTGGCAAAGGAGGTGAAAGATATATCAAATAACTTTTTCAAGAGTTCAGTTTTATATGTTTTGAGGTGGAAAATGAATGATTTGTTTACTAGCAATGATGTCTAGAACTCTAAAGGGGATAAGAGCTGACACAATCTTGCATGCTGGCTTCAGTATGTACATAAATATGTATAACTTTGATTTAATATTTGAGGATCTGTAAGGGACAACTTTCTAGAGGAAATTTGGCAAATGGAAAAACTTTTAATAAAAAATTGTTGTCATTGCCATCATATAGATCAGAAAATAAGCAATGACTGAAGCATCTTTTATTACAACTAAATCTTGAATGCAGCTTATACATTCACCAATAGATGAATGGATAAAGAAAATGTGGTATTTAAACACAGTAGAGTATTATTCTGCCATAAAGATAGGTAAATTTGAGTCATTTGCAGCAAAACAGAAGCACATTGAGACCATGTTAAATGAAATAAATCAGACACACAAGCTAGAATATCATATGGTTGTTCTTATATGAGAAAACCAAAGTATAAATAAAGAACAAAATAAAAGATGAGAATAAAAAAGTAAACAGATAGGGGCTTCCGGACCACCATTCCACCACTCCCAGCTAAGAGGAAGGGGCTTCTGGGCCACCTTTCCACCACTCCCACCCAGAGGAAGGGGCTTCTGGGCCACCTTTCCACAGCTCCCAGCCCAGAGGTAGGGGCTTCTGGGCCGCCATTCCACCACTCCCAGTACAGAGAAGGGGGCTTCCAGGCCACCATTCCACCTTTCCCAGCTGAGAGGAAGAGGCTTCCGGTCCATTGTTCCACTTCTCCCAGCCCAGAGATAGGGGCTTCGGGGTCACGGTTCCACCACTCCCAGCCAAGAGGAAGGGATTTTGGGCTGCCTTTCCACTGCTCCCAGCCCAGAGGAAGGGGCTTCCAGGCCGGCTTTCCACCGCTCCTAGCCCAGAGGTAGGGACTTCTGGGCCACAGTTCCACCACTCCCAGCCCAGAAGAAAGTGCTTCCAGGCGGCCATTCCACTGCTCCCAGACCAAAGGAAGGGGCTTCCGGGCTGCTGTTCCAAATCTCCCAGCCCAGAGGAAGTGGCTCCCAGGCCACCATCCCATGACTCCCACCCCAGATATAGGGACTTCCGGACTGCTATTCCACCACTCCTAGCCAAGGGTAAGGGGCTTCCAGGCCACCATCCCATCTCTCCCAGCTCAGCGGAGGTGAGCTGCGTGGTCACCAAAAACACCCCCTCCCCCATCAAAATGAGAAGACACATAAACAAGTCTCAAAACCAAACTTCCATGTCACCTACAACAACCTGAAAGGGAAATGAGATGGAACACTCTGATACACAACCACCTGGATTCCCGGAACTGGCAACAAAAGAGGATCTGAAAAAATGAAATCAGAAATAATTTCTCAGGTAACAGCACAGATGGTTAATAAATGTAGATTAATAAAACTATGATTATTAAATGATGAATAAATGCAGAGAGGAGCTGAGGAACATGATGGAATCCCAACATAAGAAACAAATGGAATCCATAAAACAGATGCAAACAGATTTCCAGGAGATCAAAAATTCCACTAAAAGTCTACACAGCAGAATGAGCCAATGTGAGGACAGAATTTCACATATAGAAGATAAGATTGCAATTAGTGACAAGGAAAAGAAAAATTAATTCAAAATTGTAAGGGACCATGAGAAATCAATCCAGCAACTGCTGGATGATGCAAAGAAGAATAACATAACACTGACTGGAGTCAATGAAGAAAGAGGAGGGGGTGCAGATGACATAAAAAATTTTCACAGAATTAATGGCAGAAAACTTCCCAAGTAGGGCAAAATAACTTGACATACAGGTGAGTGAGGCATATAGGACTCCAAATAGCCTTGATCAAAAAGTAATCTGTACATAGGCATATAAATGTTAAGATACCAGAAACCCAACAGAAGAACAAAGTTCTACAAGCAGTTAGAGAAAAGAAACAAACCACATACAAAGGAGTGCCCATCATAATCACAGCAGACTATTCAATGTAAACAATTAAGGCAAGAAGAGCTTGGAGTGATGCATTCCAAGCCTTAAAGGAAAACAGCCTCCAACCCAAATTGATGTACCCTGCAAAACTATCTTTCAAAACTGATGGAGAAATAAGATACTTTCATGACAAAGAGCACCTTAGGAACTTCATGAATAACAAATCAGCACTCCAAAAA
>NW_004624998.1:250035-263767 GCF_000247695.1 Heterocephalus glaber
CATCAACTGGAGACTGGATAAAGAAAATATGGCTTTTTAAATAAAATAGAGTACTACTCAGCCATAAAAAATGAGAAATTAGAGACATTTATAGCTAAATGGATGCACATTGAGGCGATACTGTTAAGTGAAATAAACAGGACACACATGTGTAAATACCGAATATTTTCTCTAGTGTGAGAAACTGAACGTGTAAATAAGGACTAAAAGGTATAACAGATAATGTGAAATAAGAAGAAAAGGGGCAAAGGGGAAGGGCAAGTGGGAGGGGTAGGGGAAAGGAAAGAAGGGAATGGAATTAATGTGAGAAAATGGAAAAACGGAAACAAAGTCTTTGCAAATAGGGAGGGATGGAGTGGTTGAAGGGAGGGCAGGGTAAGGGGGAAAAACAAGAATCAAGAGAGACTATGTAAAGGTGCAAATTTCCAATGATGAATGTCATTATATTGTATACCTAAAATGTACCAATGATTAGAATGAAAAAGTGATAATGTGAAATAGGAAGAAAAGGTCCAAAGGGGTAGGGGAAGTGGGAGTGGTAGGTGAAAGGAAAGAAGGGAAAGGAAAAATGATGAGAAATGGAAAAAATGGAAACAAAGTCTTTGCAAATAGGGAAAGGTGGAGGGGGTGAAGGGAGGACTGAGAATGGGGAAAAAATAAGAACCAAGATGCATCATGTAAAGGTACAATTCCCAATGAGAAATGCAAACTTACTGTATACTTAAAATGTACCAATAAAAGAATTTAAGGGAAAAAAAGAGAAAATTTTAAAATGTGCCATATATACACAATGGACTGCTACTCAGCCATAAAGAAGAATAAATTTGAGTCATTTTTTGGAAAATGGATGTATCTTGAAACTATAATGTTTAGTGAAATAAATTAGACATAAGAGGCAAAATTTTACATGAATTTTCTTATATGTGTATCCCAAAATATAAATCATTTAAAGAGCAGAATAAAAGATGATGACAGGAAACAAGGAGATAGACTTTGTGGAGTTGGGAAGGAGATTTTGGGATGGAGAAAGACAAGGGGGAGGTGAAGGGAAGGGGAATTCAAAGGACCAACATGCGATGTGTACATACACCAATTCTCCAAGTTAAACATAATTATTATGTATCCTAAATATATACTACTAATAAAAACTGTCATGAAAGAATAAAGAGACACTATATTTGCTGGTACATGCAAATCCATTTTTAGAGTAGCACAATTCACAATAACTAAATCTTGGAACCAGCCTATATGCCCGTAAACATATAAATGGATAAATAAAATGTGATGTGAATATTCATATAGAATAGATATAGGTGATCAGCTATAAAGAAGGATATATTTGAGTCATTTGTAAAATTGTAAGAAAATGGATGTACCTTGAGACTCTAACACTAAGTCAGACACAAAAGATTCAATACCAAATGATTTCTCTTATTCTAGAAACCCAAAACACAAATAATTTAAATAATAAAATTTAAAAATGCTAGGAAATAGGAAGGTAGATTTTTTGGAGTCATGAAGGGAACCTGAATATGGGGAGAGGAAGAAGGGAAAAAAGGAAAGTTTATAGACTCAAGATATGATATGTATGTGTGCTAATTTCTAAAGATTAATTTTCTGTATAGCAAATATATACTAATAAAATTTGAAATAATAAATGGACAGACCTGGATTCACCATTTGAGACGCCCAGTGCAAAAAGAAAATTACAGAGTCCCACATTCAAAAAACCAAGACAAAAGTATCATTTGGAATGCTGACTTAGTCTGTTTTGTGCTGCTGTAAGAGTACAGGTACAAGCACCCAACAATAAATGTAAATGTATTGTATACCTAAAATATACCAATAAAAGAATTTAAGCAAAAAAAAAAAAAGAAAGAAAAGAAAATACCGGAGACTGGGTCATTTACAAAGAACAGAAACTTACATTTTACGATTCTGGAGGCTGAGAGTCCAAGATCAAGGTGGGGGCAGGTTCAGTGTCTGGTGAATGCACTGTTACAGCATCCAACAGTGCCTTGGTGCTGTGTCCTCTGGAGGAACACTGTGCCCTCACATGGTGGAAGGAACCAATGGGCCTAAAAGGGATGAACTCCCTACATCAATCTCTGGAAAGGGCACCTAATTCCATTCATGAGGGTAACTGCCAATGGCTCCACCTTTCAATACATTGGAGGCTCTGCCTGCCAAAGGCTCCACCTTCCCATGCATTGCAGGTTTCACCTCCCAAAAGGTCCACTTCCTAAAGACTCCACTACCCAATGCACGGGAGATTAAATTTTGACATGAATTGTGGAGGGGACGTAAACATTCAAACCACAGCAGTCAGTAAAACATTAAGCTTTTTGCTTTCTTCCATGTGACCTCTTGAGTTATGGTGTTTATTTTCCGTTTAATGTGTTTCTCAGTAAAGAAAAATTAAACATTTAAATTATTTTAAAAAAACAAGTTGGGGGCCAGGGATTTGGCTCAGTGGTTCCACCACCTGCCTCACAAGCACAAGGTCCCAAGTTCGACCCCCAGTACCAAAAGAAAAGTTGAAATTCCTTCCATAGCCAAGTTATGATATCCATATTTGTAGGAGTCAAGGCTTTGCTACAATATACACAGTAACAAAGTCCTTCCTCCATTCTAAAAGAGAGAAAATAAAAAAATGCCTATCCTATCCTATCTACATATGTCTTCATACAATAGACTATCCATTTTGCCACAGTAATTAGTCTGCTATGTTTTGAAACAAGCTCAGCTCCAATCTACTTCTACTTTTTAACTATAAAGTTAAACAGCAACAGGAGTAGTGACACTCCTGCCCCTTGCAAGAAAGCAGGCCTGCTCCAGAGGCCTCATGCACTCCTATGTGGGGTTTTTCAAAGATGATTGGACCATGGGGGTTCTATATTCCCAGTGGATTAGTCCACCGATGAGTTTATAGCTAAATGTGCTGTTAGGAGGTGCAGTCTGGTGGGAAGAGGTGGCTTACTGTGTGCATGACCCTGAAGGTATATCTCCCTCCCTGGCTCCTCCCTTTGCTCTCTGATTCCTGCCAGCCATGATGTGAGCAATTCTTCTCTGTCAGGCCCTTCTGCCATGCTGCCTTGCCTTGCAGCCAGCTGACCTGGACTGAAACATAAGCCCAAATAAACCTCACCCCCTTTAAATTGTGACTGTTAAACATTTTGTCCCAGCAACAAGAAAAATGCCTAAGATAGTGAGGCTGAGACTAGAACCTAGATTTTCCACAGTTGCTGCCTTGAAACTGTCTCCTTTCCAGGAAAAGTGAATTCTTGGGAAGAGCCCATGGAGCACCCCTCTCCCCTTGTAAGGCAGCAAAGGAGTAGGGGAGGCATGGTGATCACCTCTCCACTCTTGCACTCCCAGGCCTACAGGCAGCCTTGGCATCTCTGTATCCTTGACTTTGAGGGTTTTTTTCATTCAGTAGAGGTGACTTCATGTGGCTAAATCCAAATCCCAGTTCTCATTTAACTGCAAAATGAAATTAATGTCCCTAGGGCAAGACTACAGACCAGCTGTCCCGGGGGCTAGGTGATAAGGGGGTGCATTTTCTGTAGGGAATTTCAAAACTAAACCCAACTCACAATGAGCTGGATTTTTATTCACCCTATAAAACCTTTAATACCATCAGTGGCAGAACTCTCTCCAAAGTAATATCTTGGTTAAACTTTTTAAGCAATACCTGTGTTTACTAGTGAGTATCAATACTACCTCTTTCAGCTTTAAGGTCAAATGCTTCTTGGAGTCATCCTTCAATACCTGTTGCATTCTGATGAAGGTTGTACAGTCCACCCCTAACACGCATGTGCTCAATGTCATGCTTTCCATTTTATATGGTGTTGGACAGCAAGCTCCTAACAGCCTGGAGCAGGTCTGTGTCACTCTGTGCACCTGTGGCCATGTGTGTTCCTGAATCTGAACATAACAATAACACAATAACATAACAATAACACAATAACAGTTCAGTGACTAGGAGGATAAGAAGTACTGTTTTTTGTTGAGAAAGTGGGAGCTTCTGCAATGGATGGAAGCCCCAAACCAACACTGGGGAATGAGCAGAAGTCAGGAGGACTTGAGGATGTAGGGATGCAGGGAGCACAAGTTCAGGTAAAACTCTGCTCAGAAATTCCAGACAGGGCTTTAGATACTATCCTGCATGCAAAACCCTCCTCTGTCCCCATTGCAATAGTTTAAGATCCTGATTGGTAACATGGCCCAGCCAGATAGACCCAGGTCTTCTAGGCTTCCAAAGTAGGAGATGTGTGCTAGAATCACTCACACCATGCACCGAGAGAGAGCTAAGTCCCCTCCCCCCACCCCACAAAGGTTTCATCTGCCCTCTCAGAAGGATAGACTGAAAGCTCACAGAACTCACTCTTAGCTCTTTCTTTTTTCAATTTCTGTGGCATAGGCCAGAACTAGCCCCTTCCAAGGGAGGAGTAAGAGGAAAGTTTTCACAATACCTGTTGGACTTGAAAAACTCAACATCTAAACTGGGAGTGGTGGCAAATGCCTATAATTCCAGCACCTAGAAGGCTGTGGCAGGAGCACAAAGCCAGCCTGGGTTACATATTGAGTTCAAGACTACCTTAAACTACATAGCAAGACCCTGTCCTCTGCAGAAACTCAACAAATAAAAACAAACGTAAAACTTGACTCGTCGATCTAACTCTGAGATGGAAAGAGCCTGAACCTTTTTTTTTTCTTATGATATCATGTGGGGAGGGTGGAAGTGAGGAAAAAAAATGCAAGAGTGTGTACTCAGCATTTCACATTTATCCATCTTAAATTATAACAAGAGTCCTTGGAGGTCTGTTTCATTATTCCTATTTTTCAGTGGAAATACTGAGGCCCACAGGTCTCAAGTTGAATTACTCATGGCTCTATTTAGGGTGCCTTTGACATAATTATCAGAAGTTAGTGGTAGTTAAATTAAAAAGCTTAACTGGATGGAAATGGAGCAGAGACTGATAGGATTGAAGGGAGAAGCAAATGACACAAGTTTTGGAAAGGCAGAAATCAGAATTTCCCTTAGGATATGAGTAGCAAAAGCCAATGGTGCCTTCTAGGGAAATTAATGCCAGGATTTCCAATATTGAGGCATTGTGGTTCAGACATGAAATTGGGGGAGGGAAATGACTTTTCAAAGCATCCCATGGGGCAGTCTCACATAGCCCTGTTTTAAGAAGGGCCCCATCCTAGGTTGAGTGCTCTGCCATTGCCATATTAAAATTCTTAATAATTTTGAAAAAGCATCACTACAAATGAAGTGCCAATCCTGGTACTTTGACTGACAATCCTATTTCAATTGCATATGATGGTGATCAGATTAAATAAATACTGGGTGACATCATCATATAAAGCATGAGTGTCCAGCTTATTGACTTGTCTGGGCCATGTTAAGTGCAAAGGAGTTGTGTTGTGCTGCATACAAAATATATGAGATGTGATTTTTTTAAAAATATGGTTAAATTTTTTAAAAATTGCAATAAAGACCCATTGCTATTTATCCCCCTGAAAATATTCTGTCTTGTTCTGAGGGCTTATCTCATTGTACTTGACCCTCTGAAGTAGTTATGAAAGTCCTTATTTTATGACTGTCTTTAGTTGTGCTGTCATGGCTGCCTCCATCTCCTGAATCAATTGAAAATGTTGACTTTTCATGATCATTTTGACTGTGAGGAAGAACGAGAACTCATAGGGTACCAGATCTCTTGAATAAAGTGGATGAGGACACACTGTGATGTTTGTATTAGACAGAAATTACCATAAGTATTTTATCAAGCCAATGTGATTAAAAGAAATGTTAAATGTGTAAATTTTTTAAAACCCTCAATGAAGTAGTAGCAAATAGAATGCAACGCATTATCAAAAAGATATATCATAGTTAAGTAGGTTTCATCCCAGAAATGCAAAGATGGTTCAACATACATAAGTCAATAAATGTAATACATCACATAAACAAGACCAAGGTCAAAAATCATATGATCATATCAATAGAGGCAGAAAAAGGTTTTGACAAAATTCAACAACATTTCATGATAAAAACTCTGAATAAAACAAGTATAAAAGGACCATACCTGAATATATAAAGGTTATTTATGACAAATCAATAACCTGTATTATACTAAATGGTGAAAAACTAAAAGAATTCCTCCTAAAATCAGAAACAATACAAGGATATCCACTATCACCTCTTCTATTCAACAAAGTACTAGAAACATTAGCCAGAGCAATTAGGCAAGAGAAAGAAATAAAAGGGATACATACAGGAAATGAATAACTCAAATTATAATTATTTCTAGATGACATGAATCATCTATTTCTAGATGATCTTCTACATAGAAGATCCAAAAGAACTTCACCAAGAAAATCTTAGAATTAATAACCAACTTCAGCAAATAGCTGGATTCAAGATCAACACAAAAATTCACTACCATTTGTGTACACCAACAATGAACAGGATGAGAAGGAAATTATGAAAACAACACCATTTACAGTAACTTCAAGAAAAATGGAATTAACCTAACCAAGGAAGTGAAACACCTCTACAAAGAAAACTACAGTACTCTGAAGAAAGAGATTAAAGTAAACATCAGAAAATGGAAAGATGTCCCTGCTGCTGGATAGACAGAACGAATATTTTCAATATGACCGTACTTCCAAAACTACTATACAGAATCAATGCAGTCCAAACACCAATAGCATACTTTACACATCTACAGAAAACAATCCTAAAATTCATACAGAGCCAGAAGAGACACAAAATAGCAAAAGCAAATTTGGGGAATAAGAGCAAAGCAAGCACCATAGCAATACCTGACTTCAAGCTAGCTATACTACAAAGCAATAGCGATTTAAAAAATGTCATAGTATTGGAACAAAACAGATACATGGATCAACAGAACAGAACTGAGCATAGAGAAACCTCCCTAGACATATTTAACTATTTGATCTTTGACAAAAGGGCCAAAAACATATGTTGGAGGAAAGATAGACTATTCAACAAATGCTGCTGGGAAAACTGATTATCTGCACAAGATTGAAACTGGCACCTTATCTCCCACAATACACTAAACTAAAATAAAGATGGATCAAAGATCTAAACATTAAACTTTCTAGAACATAAAATAGGTAAAACACTTGAAAACATAGGTGTAAGAAAGGATTTTATATACAGAACCACAATCACACAAGAAATAGCAGCAAAAATCAACAAATGGGATTATATCAGACTAAAAAGCTTCTGTACAGCAAAACAATCATTAGAGTGCAGAGACTACCTACAGAATGGGAAAAAAAATTGCCAGCTACTTCTCAGAGGACTGTTATCTAGAATATACAAAGAACTCAAAAAATTAAACTACCTGAAATTAAAGACCCAGCCAAGAAATGGGCAACTGACATGAACAGATATTTCACAGAGGAAAAAGTACAAGAGGTCAACAAGTATATGAAAAAATATTCAACATCTCTGGCCATAAGAGAAATGCAAATTGCATCTTAGCATCTGGAAAGAATGGTAATCATTAAGAAATCGAACAATAACAAATGCTGGTGTGGCTGTGATGAAAAAGAAACCCTTCATTGTTGGTGGGAATCCAAACTAGTACTATGAAAATCAGTAGGGAGATTTCTCAAAGAACTGAAATTAGAAATTCCATATGATCCAGCTATCCCCCCTGCTAGTCACCTTCCCCAAAGAGTTTAAGTCATCATACTACAGCAATATTTGCACACAAATGTTTATAACAGCACAATTTATAATAGCTAAATCCTGGAAATAGCCTGTATACCCATTAACAGACATATGGGTAAAAGAACATATGGTATCTACATATAATGGAATGCTACTTGGCTAGAAAGAATGACAAATTTGAGACATTTGTAGGAAAATGGATGCACCTGGAAAATATAATGTTGAGTGAAATAAACCAGACACATAAGCTTAAATACTGTATGGTATCTCTCATTTGATGAGGCAAAGTGCAAACAAAGAAAATGATAAAAGATGGCTAGAAAGGGACAAGGGGATGGATCTCATGCAATAAAGAAGTAGTCCAAGAGAAAAAGGTGAAGGGTGAGGAGGAGGGGAAGGGAAAATAAGAAAAATAAAGGTATGCTATGTACAGGAGCCTAAAAACTCCAATTAATGTAAACATTACATGCCATGACATGAGCTAAGACAAATAATATCATCAAGAATGCAAAATGGGACAGGGAAACTGGAGGAGGTGGGGGAGGGAAGTGGGGAGGGGATTTTAAAAATGAAAGAAACTTGCTGTAATATCTATGTGTAACCATTTCCCAAGATGATTGTGAACTACATGAACTACATACTTCATAACTGATGCAACTCCCTGTATCTGAGGTGAAATTTTAAAAATAGGTATTGTAATTAAAAAGAAATACCCCCTCAGTAGATGCATAAGTGATCAGACAGACACAAATGAGAAAAAAACAAATTAATTAGAAGATTGGACAGAGTTAAGATTTCTAGACTCTAGTACAGAGACTTGGCAATATAAACTTTTCAAATTCTAAAAAATATAAAAAAGAACTTAGAAAAATTTGAAGACAGTGAGGTATTTCAGCATATGACTAATAGGATAAAAACATGAAAAATAGCAAATATGAAAGAAGCAGCAATTATGAGATAAATGAAGACATATGGAATATAGAATGAGAAGCTTCAACATACACCTAACAGGATGCAAATTATTGGAATAGAAAATATGAAAGAGAATTCAAAAGACAAAATTAGAAAGTGAAGTTCCTACATGTATAGAAAGAGATGGGTACAAGACAGTGAGCAGATATTTAAAGTAAGCATACCTGAAAAAATATTCAAGAGGGCAAAAAGATGTATTTAACCAAACAATTAGTCAGTATAAATGAAACTCCTGAATAAATGTGTTAAAGAAAAAATCGAGCCGGGCATAGTAGAGCACACCTGTAATCCCAGCACTCAGGAGGCTGAGGTAGGAGGACCGCCAGGAGTTTGAGTCTAGCCTGGGCTACATAGCAAGACCCTATCTCAAAAAAAAAATCATAAAGACCATCAGAAAATAAAATACAGACTATATTCAATGAAACAAGAATCAGAATGTTAGCCAAATTCTCAAGAACAATGTGTGCCAGAAAGAAATGGAATTTCTTGGACCTTCCCCTGATGTAAGCGACAAGGCCCATGCTGGATGTGTGGCACTTTTTCCCCCAACTTGAGCAAACAGGCCTGCACCAGACAAGTCCTCCTCCTCATGCATGCAAGCAGGCCTGCACAGGCCATGACCTTTTCTAATGCAAAGGCAAGACTATCCGCTAACTCGAAGATGGCTCTACATTTTGCTTCCCCTTAGTACAAGGTAGCAGAGATGAAGACAACCCAACCAACTTGATCCTGGATGAGGGCAATACCCAGGGAGAGAAGGGAGCTATCAGACCCCATAAATGTCAACATTAAGTCCAACAGTCTACTTGAACCCCTGCCTGCAGCCTATATTCAGCAAAGACCAGAAAGTTGATAGCATTTCTCATCTACCAATGGGTAGGTGAGGATACACATTGGCTCAGACCAGTGGTGGCAAACCTTTGGTATGTGTGTCTCAGTGGGTTATAAAAGGTCTGCCATCATTGACTTTCACAGTAAACACAGTCTAGGCTAAATAGACAGAGGGGATTTTGGTGCAGGGAGAACATCTCAAAAACCCATAGGCCCTAAAGCAAGGCAGAGAAAGTTGTGACTGGCTGGATCCCAAGACTGCAGCACTTGGAAAGGAACTACTCATTCCAAAACATTGGAATTTTTTCTTTGACTCAATTTTTTAAAAAATGTTTTTACTATATTTTATTATTTTTATCTTTCTATCATCAGGTTTTTTAATAGTTTGGAGTGTTTCTCGCAAATTCTGGCCTGAATTTTACACAACTCCATTGGTCCTGCTATGGCTTGTATCTAGATGTCCCCTCAAAGCTTCATGTAGTCACATGTGGGGCTTTTCAGAGGTGGCTGGATCTACAGTGTGTGATGCTGGGATTAAGTATGTGATCCTGGAATTAAGGGTGACCCACTCTGGGTGTGAGTAGCACTCCTAAAATGGCGAGTAACCTGGATGAAATATAAAGGCTTCATTGGTGGTGGTGGAGGTGGTGGTGGTGGTGGTGGTGGTGGTGGTGGTGGTGGTGGTGGTGGTGCTGCTGCTGCTGCTGCTGCTGCTTTGCTGTGCTGCTGCCTTCTGCCTGCTAAGAACTGTTTCTTCTCTGCAATGAACACCTGCCATGCCACCCTGCCTTGGAGCCAGCCAACTATGGACTGAAATGTCTATGAACTATAAGCTGAAGTAAACCTTTCCTCCTTTAACTTTGGGTGCTGGGTACTTTGCCTCAGCAATGAGAAAAATAACTAAGACAGGCCCCAATTTCTCCTGTCCAGTAATAGAGTTCTCCTTATATGAGCACTTCTTGTGCAAGAAGTCTGCTGATAGTGCATTGGCAACACAGCTGTCAGTGATTTTTATCGCATGAATTCTTCACCCAAGTCACAAACTCTTGTAGGCTGGGCCTCACAGAGTTTCCATTAAATCAAGGGTTAATTGAAGGCTTATGAGACAAGAGTGGCAAAAATGATGACAGTTAAATGTACCAATAAACTTAATGAATTTTTAAAAAGAAGGAGGGAGGAGAGAGAAAGAGGAGGGAAAGGGGATATTTTTAAAATGAGTGATGATTCACACAAAGCAAAACAAAATGCAGTCACCAAAATTCAGAAAATATTTCTTTATTTCACAAAACTGCATTAAGTGAAACTGTTTCAACAGAGGATTTATTGAATCATAAAGATTCATATTAGACACAACCATGTCTGTTTATTATCAAGTGCATACATTATGAGCTATGTCATTCAGCAATAAGTCTGAAGTTCATCTGTTTACATGTGTGTTTACCTCTTCTCCAAAAATGCCAATTTGGGTATTTACAAATACTTAATTATAATTTATATTATCATTTATTTTAAATAGTGATGTCAATATTTATATTTAATTATGTATTAGTATTATTATTTATAATTTAATACATCTGTTGTGTGTTGCAATGGATGTACTAAATGCACCCATTTGGCTTATGATTTTAACTGGAGTCCATTTTCGGGGGAACAGTTACATAGCAAGCATCCTGAAAAATCATGCTAGGGCTTCTTTGCTAATTAGATCTTATCTTAAGGAAATACAGTACAGATAAGTGAGTCATATAGAACTCCAAATAGCTGCAATTAGAAAAAAATTCTCTGCACAACACATCATAGTCAAAATCCCAGGAGCTCAACACAAGAACAAAATCATAAAAGTGGTTGGAAGAAAGCAATGAATCGCTTATAAAGGCAAACCCATTAGAATTAGAGGAGACTTCTCAAAACAAACATTAAAGGCCAGGAGAGCTTGGAATGAAGTGTTTCAAGCCCGAAAAGAAAATAATCTCCAACTCAGGCTGATGTATCCTGCAAAATGGTCTTCAAAATTGATACAGAAATAAGATATTTTTGTGAGAAAGACCACCTAAAGAAATTTATGAACAGCACCCCAAAAATTCTGAAAGATATCCTAGAAAGAGACAAGGAAGCTAACAATGCAAAAGATCTAATGCATGAATACATCAGCTATGGTGTTCAGTTAAACAGAAGGGAAAGTTAGGGAATTGACAACAGGAAAATAAAGTAATAACAGGAATAAGTCAATACCTATCAATAATAACTCTCAATGAGAAAGGTCTCAGTTCCCCATCAAAAAACACAGACTGGCAGAATGGATCAACAAACAAAATCCAACAGTATTCTGCACACAGAAAGCACATTTAGCACTAAAAGAAACTCACAGAATAAAAGCCAAAGGATGGAAAATATATTCCACGCAATAGAAACATCTTCAAAAAGCAGATGTGACTATTCTTTATGGAGAGAAAGTGGACCAAAAATCAAAATTGATCAGAAGAGGCAAAGGTCACTATATGATGGTTAAAGGAACATTCCAAAAGGAAGTGGGGAGACAGATCTTTTCCAAATGAGGAGGAGAACATAAGATGAGAGGACAGGGGAGGTAAAGTGGATGAAAAAAAAGAGGTGTTATGTACATGTACCAAATCCATAAAGAAATGTAAATATTATGTACTACAAAGAAGTACTAATAAATTTTTTTAATTTTAAAAATAAAAACAGTGACATGAACTTTAACTGATCTCCTTTTTTATCAACCTGCAATTCAGGATAGTGCTGTAGTTCAAAGTGCAAGCTTTCGAGTCAGACACATCAGTTTGAATTCTGCATTAATGCTCTTGTTCAATTTGCTTCGATCTTCCAACTCGATTTTCCTCATCAGTAAAGTGACAAATAAAGTAATAACTGGTAATAAATTTTAAATCTATATTTTAAACAGTAAAGAAAACAATTCATAGTATAGTTAAAGGGAAAGCATATATTTAGTGGAATGAGAAAACAACAGTCTGTTGTTAAAAGTAGAGTTGAAAAGAATGGTAAGAACACTGATTATAAGTGAGAAGAGGGAAAGGGCTCTAGACTGGTGGGTGGTCCTGAGGAGTAACCACGCTAGTTGGAACTGAAGCAACAATGGGTGGCATTGAGTAAAAAAAATCTGGCTAAGTCATTAAAGTTTTGAGCATGCAGATCAAGAGAACTAACCACATTTCAGAGGGAGAATCAAGGAAAGAGCAACACTGCCACATTACACAAATCTAGCTTACTATCATGATCAGGGATCTAGAAAAATTTCCATTGAACCTACAGCAAGCCATGTAAAATCAACAGCTGAGCCGGGGATTTAGCTCAGTGGTTCTGCCGCCTGCCCCACAAGTGCAAGGTCCCGAGTTTGATCCCGTGCACAAAAAAAGAAAAATGCAACAGCCATAAATCACCCAGATATCACTAGGAAGTTCTACCATGGCAAGGAACAAACAATTCACTCAAGTTAGTTTAAACCATGAACAAAGTATTATTTTGAATAATAAAACATTCAGAAGTTGGTAATGATACAGATTTAGTTTGTCAAGTATCATGGAGAACTAGGTTCCCATCGTCTTTCCCCTCTGTTCTCCATATGTCCACATGGTGCCCAAGACTGCTCTCCTCTGGATTGCAAAGTGACTGCCAGAAGCAATACTAATAACATTTCATCTCCAGCAGGGATTAACGCAATCTTTCAATAGCCAACCTTTTAGAATTAAAATATTTATTTTGAGAAAAATGTACATTTAGACTTATTTCTAAGAAAGAATACAGAAATAACCTGTATACTCTTTGTCTAATTTATCCCAACAGTAGTATCTCACAAAATTATAGTACAATATCAAAGCCAGGATATGTGCATTGATATAGTCCATTAATCTTGTACAGATCTCCCCATTTTTACCTCTATGTGTGTAGTGTGTCTGTGTATTGTGTGTCTCTGCTGTTTGTGTTTAGTTCTATTCAATCTTGTCACATGCACAAGATCATGTATCCATCACTAAAGTGAAAATACAAAATATACCTAACCCTAAAAGTACCTCAGTTGTTCTTTTTTTTTTTAAATAAGTAGTTAGTATCTTTCTTTCTTAAATTCTTTTATTGGTACATTTTAGGTATACAACACAATTACATTTCTCATTGGGAACTTGTACCTTTACATGATGCATCTTGGTTCTTATTTTTTCCCCATTCCTAGCCCTCCCTTCA
>NW_004624999.1:0-22266 GCF_000247695.1 Heterocephalus glaber
ACCACAAATATTCCAGTACATTCAAGAGTTTAGGGCAAGAAGGTACAAAAATACACATGCTTTCTGTCCTTGAGCATGGGTGACTTAAAACTGAAATCAGACGCACAAGGACCCAAGTTCAATCCCCAGTACCAAAACAAACAAAAACAAAAACCAAAAAAACCTGAAATCAGGTTTGCAAGAGAGAAAGATTGATTTTTCAAATCAGCAGAGCCCTTGTCTTCCCCCAAAACATTGAGACCAACTGGGTTTCCAATGTGAACACAAGATTCTGTGATGATTCTTTTCCCAAGACTAAAATAAACTTTATCCAAACAAACAAAAAAATCCAACCCAACATTTTAGTTCTGAGAACATACAAACTATATACACTATGATCACAATGAGCAAATGAAATGTTTTTAAAAGTAGGTATTGTAGAATTTATTTTTGAATTGAAAATATGTGCTAAAACTACAGTTAACTCTCCAGAACAGATGCTCAAACTCTGTAAGAAAATGTACAAATGTTAAAAGCATGTCTTGCATGTCACAACGTATTACTGAAAAAGTAGCTAAAATAATTCTAATAGTAGTAAAAAATGAATATAATTGTATGGCAATGACTATATCTCTTTAGACAGAATATGTGAATATGTGAATCAGTCAAGACAGGATATCACTACGGATTAACCTAAACTATCTGTATAGCTAATTACATCAGGTCCTGTACCAACTCCTCCCGTGGAATGTAATCATTATGCACCACATACATGTACTAACGAAAAAAATAAAACTGAAAAAATGTTAACTTAAAATTTAAAAAACCTAAATTATTGCTATGAAAAGTCATATCAAATGGTGTTAGGAAAGGGAGTAAAAGACTGAAATTCAATTTTTGATTGACCAAAGATCTCCATCTCTCAGAGGCACACTGGTAAAGCTGAATCTGTTCTACTTGGAGAAGGAGGCAGCTGTCCAGGTGCTTGCCTGGTTCCACACAGCTCTGAAGGGAGTGGCCCTGCACCTAAAAGCAAAGGTGAGTGGTGGCAGGAGCACTGGACATGGTGACTCTGGGGTGAGGAAGGAGGTCAGTGAAGGGGTGAGGATTCTGGGGACAGTGAGTGTGGTGGGGAGGCAGTGGGGGAATGAAGTCTGTCAGGGCAAGTGCTGGAATGAATCAGTGAAGCAAGAGAGCTGAAGTTTGCTTTTACCATATAAACAGGATATGTTAAAAGTTGCACTGCTAATAGTCGGTATGTAATTTGGACACACATATTTCTAAATCTGAATCCTGTGTTCTTTGCAAGAAGAAATATTTTTCTTATTTGGGGCTTATATTTAAAAAGTGAAGAATCACCTACTCCCCTTTTCGGAAATAAGGAATGAACATTCATATTACCATATAATTTTTCTACTATGTAATTTAAAGTGTACTTGTTATGCAGTATATCAAATTCCATATATACTGCTGTAATAACTATGTTGAAAATGTATAGCACTGCCCATATCTACCAAAGACATTAGGCAAAGAAGTCTTTCACGTAACATCTACAGGAGACTTTTCATATTTGACGTAAACAAAAAAGAATGACAAGTAACTATTCACTTAGCTACTATGCTTAGCCAGATAGTATTTACTTGCAAATATCTTCTTTTAAACTTTTAATAATAGTAATCTGAGCTTAAAGATCATCGTTGTAGATGCTAAATATATATTGGACAAGGTAAGAGCACAAGAAACATAACATCTGAAGATGATACAGAAAGTGTTGAGAGTGGTTATTATTGAAATTTCCAGCTCAAATGGTTGTGATAAAACCAAAGTCCCTTAATTCTCATTATTTTGCCTGAAAGTTACTTTCCTATTCTTTTTGAGAGCACCTTATTCCTTCCATCTACCTCTTAATTATAAATAATAGACCAATGTCTTTTAAAAAATATTAAGTAGTTCCCCAAGTTCCATGCTATAAAATATGTGTCATCAAACAAAGGATAAAATTACTCCTTGTCAGCCTGTCTTTGTTTAGGATTATTGCTTTTTTATTCACATTAAACTCCAGAACTTTAAAACATTTGTTGGACTCGAATATATATTTGGATCTTTCACCTTTTAGTCAGAACTTAAATTGTTTCCTTTCCCCAAAATTATTTTTTCTCAACTTTATCTGATACTTCAGCTCCGAGATAACTTTAACACAAAATTATCTTCTCAAAAATTATACTTCCTACCATCTTCAATATAAGTATACTAATATACACTATACCTCAGTCCTTTCACATCATTCTGCATATTTTATCTTTATATCTCTCAATGTGCCCGTGTTCTAATAATACCCAGTGTATAATAAGTGTATAGTAAGTGTATAATACCCAGTAGTGTTACAATCATCTGAAATGGAACATTCAGCTAAAACAATGTGATTGAACAAAGTTACCTAATTATCTTGTGTACTATTTCTAGAAGGAGGAGACTCAAATTTTACCACAGGGGATTAAATCACCAGTGATATCTTGTTATATTGTTATATTGCCCCACTCTGCAGGCCTTTACATTTTGCTATACAGTATATCACCTCTGACTCCACTGTGTACTGAATCAGTGTAGAACATTCTACACAACAGTGATTAGGTTTAATTTAGAGACATACCTTAATATATCACAAAATTAGAGTGCATTTCATTGGTCATAATTATGTGAGAAATATTGAAATCCAAAGTAAAATAATGATTTCAAATTTATGATCGCAAAGCCTGAGGATGAGGAAAATCTCTGCCTCTGGTGGGCTGTATAGTCTTGGGTAAATTTGGTCAATATTATTCACCCTGTTCCTTGGCTCTTGAAATTAGCAGAGCATTTCATAGAAATATATAATTATACTAAGAGTGAAGTAAAATACCTTTTAATAGTTTGGGAAAATGAGAATTTTCCAAAAATGATATCCTTTCTGGTGCTAAGAATAGTAAGTACTCAACTTATTAAAAGTTTATGATTTTTCAAAGAGAGAACAGATAATAACAGAACAACAGTAATAGAAGTCATTATTCAGTGGAAACTTTATTCATGTTTACAAAGTTTTACTGTATGTGATACATGTATGTAGTATTTAATATATTTTATAAACATTACATTAGAACATTGCTGGCACATTCTATTATAGGATATACCTGGATAATTGACTTAAACTTTCAGCCTATTCACACTACTAAGCTCAACGCTCTCTAACCCTGACTACTTTGTAGAACTTCCTCTTCCACTCTTCACTCTCCTCTGACCAGCCTGCTGATCTGGAAGGCTAACCTCTCCATCCTACACTTCAGCCTCCCTAGCTCCATGGCTTCCAGGGAAGACTGTCTGTTGCACAGCACTCTTAAGAATTTAGGAAATACAGGAGGCAGGTTATGATAGGTATTTCTACTCCAAAAATATCCCACTTATTATCACCTAATATTTCCACATTTATCATGTATTTACTGTCTGTTTCTCCTTATTACAATGTAAGTGTAGAAGAGTATGCCAGTACTACTGTCTCCTAGAATAGAGTCAAACAGGCACTAAGAACTATTTGTTTAATAAGTACTTGGGAAATTTTATGCAGAATTCCAATTGGGTATGCTAAGAACATATCTTTTTCCATAGCTAATTTGACAATGAGACAAGAAATCTTTATACACATTTACAATTGGACTGTTGGAGCAGATATTCAATCTCCAAAGCAATAATTTTGGTTGATAAGATAAAGATTCATCAAAGCAGTTGAGCTTACTATTGTTGTGAAAGGATCTAAATTTTGCTGAAAACAAATTCCCAGGTTATTCTCACTAATATTCTGAAGAAGAAAAGATTTCCTTCTCTTTTTAACTATTGCAGTGCCACTTTTAATCCAGCCCTATGTAATTTACATTGTTAATATACCTTTATTTATTATCTTCAGTGTTAGACCCAGTCCGCACTAGTAAAGAGAAGAAAACTGAGTAAATACATTAAACTGGAGACCCCTGAAGCTAGGTTTTAGTCCCCTCCTGCCCAGTATAGGATGCAGGCCTGGGGAAAAAATACACTAAGTAACAGAACTAAGAGAAAGTGGGGAGCCAGGACAACCAATGCCGGTGCAACCGACAAAGCTGCTGGACAGTCCTAGGCACTGACTTTTATAGGCAATCAGTTGGGTTAAAGGCGAGCTACAAGTGGTTTCTATGGAAATTAATGTAAACAAGGCTCATAAAGGACAAGACAAAGCATTCTCAAATTAGAAACAGAAGAGAAAAAATATACGGTTGCAATTAGAACATTGTCCTTCTAGTTAGAAGATTTTAGTTGTGGGAACGGAATTTGGGTGTGAGTTACTCTGACCTCAGCATATAGGCTTCAGCCAGACTCACTTCTATAAACAAGCCAGTTGCAGGGTTGTCTTCACAGCCTGCCTTGGGCATAATCAATATTACAGTCCTCTGCACATTAAGACAACTGGAATGCCATTTTAAGAAGTTATTTACTTGGGAGAAATACTTAGATTAGTTGCTTGGGTTAGCAATAGTGTCACTGTATAATGCATAAAATGTAAAAGGGACAAATGTAAGCCAGAACTCTACCGGGCAAAAAAAGACATAAGGGACTTAGTTGCCAAAAGTCAGTGCCAAGAACTGAAAAGAATAGAAAATGGCTATATAAATTTCAATAGAATATTAATTTTGGCAAGAATCTATGACAGAGCAGTAAACGAACCCACATCTGATGAGAAAACTTTTATTTCTTTAGCTATTCCCCCATCCAAAGGAATTCCCAAACAAACTTCTCTCAAGGTTTCAGATATAAGCTGCAGGTCCATATTACCTTGTTGGATCAGCTTCTTTCCATTGCTAGCTGTCATAGTTTATGTATCAACATGCCTAGGCTCTGAGGCCCTGATGTTTGGTCACATATCAATCTAGAAATTGAGGGGAAAGTACTTTTTTAGACATGATTAACACTTAATCATTAGACTTTAAATAGAGCAGTTGATGCTACATAATAGTAATGGGTCTCATTTCATCAGCTGAAGTTTTAAAAAAAGACCTGGATTCCCTCAGGAGAAAGGAAGTCCATCTCCTGACTGCTTCAAAGTTAGAGCCACTGCACACTCTACCTTCAGTCTCTAGTCAATCACCCTTCCCTGCAGAATCCAGACTTCCCAGCCCCACAAACTCATCATCTTGTGAATCCATTCCTTAAAACCAATCTCTCTCTCTTCCTCTCTCTCATATAATTTTGTGTCATAAAGAATTTTGCTTCTATACATGAACTTGCAATTCTAAGTAAATGTGATTGTGAAGATTTGAATTATGGATACATACCACCTTAATAACCTTAGCAGGTACGTTAAAATACTTCTACCCAAAAGTGAAAAGATAAAATAAACTGTTAATGTATATTAATCATCCAAAATAGCCATCAAATATATGAGTTTTTAAAAGTTGGGTTTAAAAATTTTTTGGCAGACAACATGAAAACTGTGTTACAAGACTAGTGGCTTGGAAATACAAATTATATATATGATATATAATCTATATTATTAGTGATTATATATATTTAGTATATGTATATAGTGATTATAAAATATATTATATGTTATACATATAATTATTATTGGTGATGTAGATATATATGCATATATGTGGACATTCATACAAATATTTATTGCACATGTATTTATATGCACAGACATCTATATTCTAAGTGTTAGTTAAAATAAATACAACGTGATCAAATTATAATTATTTCTAGTAATTATACGAAAAGTGTTCTGATTTTTCAATGCATTTGTTTGGAAGCTAATTTTGTAATTTAAGAGATCTTTGAATATATTCAACTTGTTTGTAAATATGATGAATAATAATAAGACTTTATTTTTTTGGTACCAGGGATTGAACTCAGGACCTTGTACTAGCAAGGCAGGTGTGGTGCCTCTGAGCTAAATCCCCAGCCTACAATAAGGCATTTTTAAAAGTTATGTGATTTGTTTTTATTGCTGAAGACCATATTTTAATAAGTAAGATAATTTCAGTACAATTACTGAAAGGAATAACAATAGTGTTTTATATGTAGTCTATGTAATTTATTACGCATATAATAAATTCTGTTATTGTGAACCTAGCTATGTCTAGTAATCAATTTCTTTGCTGTAAGAATAATTAGAACCTTTTTGGCCAACTTATTTCCCTTAACATAATCCTTCTTGGTTCTTCCATAAGCCAGGCACAGAAAGACAAATACCACCTAGTTACATGCATATGTAGAGTCTAAAGAAAGTTGAACTCAAAGAAGTAGAGAGAGGAATGGGCTCCCAGGGCAGTGGCACCTGGGGCAGAGTGTGTTTCAGGAAATGCTGCTTCAAGGAGTGAAATTACAATTAATGAGCAGGCATAAATTCAGAGATCTCTTGTGCAGCACGATGACTATAGCTAAGGAAGATTATATTCTTTCATTCTTTTTATTTGTATATATTTGTGATCCATCATACTAGCATTTGCTCTGGGGAATTTTCCTGATTGTTTTTGACCATTTTTACCCCTATCCTCCCCAACCCACCTTCCCTGATTCCTTTGTTCATCTTCAAAAAGACTGCTTCCCTGTTTTATATCATTGCTCCTTTATCTTAGGTTATAATTACTTTATTTTGGATTTCTCATATGAGATCATATGATATTGAATTTTGTGTGTCTGATGATTTCTTAACATATGTTCTCAAATCCATCTATTTTCCCACAAATGACAAGAATTCTTACTTCTTTCTGGCTGAATAATCTTCCCTTAATATCTATGTACATCACAATTTCTTTATCTATTTTTCCGTTGAACTGCACTTGACTGCTCTCAGAGCTTGGCTATTGCACATTGTGTTGATATGGACATGGGTTTGTATGCATCGCTGTAGCATATGGTGACTTTAACACTTCAAAGAATGTACCCAGGAGAGGCATAGCTGCATCAAATACATTCCTGAAAAATGCTAAAAGTAACTAAAGTGTTTTTATACAAAGTTGATCACTATGTGAGACAATACATACGTTAATTAGCTAGACTTAGGCACCCCACAAGGTATAAATACTCTGAACATAATTTCTACATGTATCAAACCATCACGTTCTAGTCCACTAATCCATACAATTTACCTGTTAATTAATAAACAGTAATAATAAAAGAAGAGTTACATTTGAAAGTGTATTTGTCCACATCATTCAAAGATTGAAGAGAAGGAAGGGAAATAATAATAATGTCAAAGAGACAGGAGACTGTGAAAAATACAACCTGATTATCAAATGTTAAGAAATATCTACAAACATCTCAATAAATGTTCTCATGATAATGTAAATGCAATTTTAACAAAATTGTATATTTGGTATCTTGTTAAATATGAAGAACTTAGCATGTCTGTTCACACTGTCCTTTCTTATATTCAAACACACTGACATCCTCTACTTAGGCCTTAAGAGAAGGTTGTGACACTAGAAAAAACATAACTATTTTCAGTGTTTGACTATCAAATGGCTACATGTGGGACCAGGGTTCTGAGTTCAGCAGTGAATTTAAACAAATGCCTACTGAGAAAAAGCAATGCTTCTTTTGCTTCCTACCCAAACCTAAACTTAAACAATTCTGGATTTTTACTGCATTGGCATAGGTAAAGTTTTATAAGAGGAACAGTGTGAATAATTCCATGTATTATTAAGGTAAAGAGCTAGCCTCCAGTCCCATAAATATTAAGCTCTAAGGTGTATAGAAATGATAGAAATCCAGGCAGAGTCCACCAGCAACTTGTCAGGACTTCGTGTTACAAATAACAACACTATGCGTGGAAATAAAATGCCTTAGAAAAGCAAATGTTCAAGAAGAATCGCAGTTTCAATGTGGTGTACTGGTGACCCTCTCTTTTGCACACACCATAGGGAATCACTGCAAACAGTAGATAAGGTGAGATAAACATATTATATTAAAATTCCGGAGGTCAGAGGTCTAAATAGGTTTCATGGAGGCCAGAATGAGGGTGCGGACAGGATACTACTGTCTGTCTTAGGGAAGTCCATTTTTCTTGCCCTGTCCCCCTTTCCGAGGCCGCCTTCATTCATTGCTAGTGGCCAGCAGCGCCGAGGCCTCTCTCAGATTCGGTCACTGTGATGCTGTGCTCTTTTTCTTCTCTTTAGCATCTGGCAAAATTGGACCCGCCCAGGAAATGCATGAAGATCTCCCCTTGTCAAGACCCTACCTTAATCACAGTTCCAAAGTCCATCTTACTACGTGATTAGTCTCTGTCTTCAGCCCTGAGACTAAATACCCACACCTGCAATTTAAAGGAGGAGGGGTTATTTTGGCTTAGCTTCTTAGAAGTCTCAGTCCTTGTTTGTCAAAACACAGAAACGGTGTAACGAAAAGGCCTGGGCGGAGGAGGAAAGCTGCTTAATTCTTGATGGCCAGGAAGTGGAGAGAGAAGGCAGGCGCAGGAAGCGGAGAAGGCAGGCACCGGAAGCAAAGATACACCCCGCCAGGCCACAGCCGCAGTGATCCGCCCAGAGCCGCCAGACCCTACCTCCTCAGGGCAAGTCGGTTACCTCACCATGTGATTCAGCCATCTTCCGGAGCGGAGGTCTTGGTGGGACATGCTTTGTTTTGTTTTGTTTTTGGTACTGGGAATCGAACTCAGGAGCTTGTGGTTGTGAGGCAGGCGTGGTGCCACTGAGCTAAATCCCCGGCCCCTGGGACGTTCTTGATACAGTTGTAGGTTCTGGGATTACAATGTGGACATTTCAGTGGAGCCCATTTTTCCACCAACCATGTACCCAGGTAAAATTTTAATTATCTTCATATACATAAATTTGTCTCATAAAGAAGAGCAATTCTTTGGTGTTTGGTTGGTAGGCAGCATTTATTTGCTTGTCACAGGACTTGGTGGGCTACTTTGGTTGTAGTTTTAAGAGAGCTACAGATTTATTGATTGGACAAATGTTTATTAAAATTAAACAGGCAAGGATTAGAGCAATATCGATAATATTTTCTCACTTTTATTAAAAAACGTAGAACATACTAAGGTATCCAAAAATATATCCATCAGTCCACCAAAAGTGTATCACATGTACTACCACTCCTTTGGAGTTACTGGAAGGATAAATACTGAACTATTCTGAAACATTTGCATCTTTCTCTGGGGCAGGTAGGAGACAGTGAGAAAATTACAAAGTCATTCTTTAACTTTGCACTTCTGGGTTGTTTGAACTAATTAAAACAATTAAGCATTAAAAACTAAAATCAAATGTTAAAAATTTAAGAAAAAGTTCTTAAAAATGAAGGTACCAATTCAATTCAGAGGACAGAAAAACATAAAAGCAATAATATTCCTCTCTTTGAGGGATTAATAAACAGAAAACAAGAAGCTACTTCACCATTTTTTGCACACATGCATGCAAAATCAAAATAGAGATTGTTTATCATGACCAGAACCTCATTAAAAAACTTCAGGAGAAGAAAAACCACCACAGATGGCTAGATGGCTGGGTGGTCTGAAATGCTGAGGAGCAAAGAAATTTATCAACATGTGGGAATGTTTATGAACATTTCTAAAATGATTAAAATAAATCTAAAATGAGTGCCTTAAAAATACTAAGCAGAGGGTGGGTATTTAGCTCAGTGGTGCCACGGCCTGCCTCACAAGCACAAGATCCTTAGTTCGATCCTGGGTACCAAAAAAAATAAAAATAAAAAAATAGAAAAATGCTAAGCAGAGTATGTAATGTGGAAGTAAAATTAAATTGTATAATAAGGCTTCTTATTTATCTGAAAGAGTATCAAAGATCAAAAAATGTTAGCCTTGCATGAATTAATATGGTATATTTTATAATTTATAAGGTAATCAGTAATAGTTTTTAAATACGTATGATTTATTATTTGACAGAAAATTGTAACTCTAAAATGATTTTACAAGAACAAATAAACACAAAACCATGAGCAGACAGGACAAAGAGGAAGTTTAAAATAAAATGTTGAATTTAAACCTATCTATAAATAATAAATATTCACTGTACAGGTAAAAGAAGAGTTGATCAGAATGCATGAAAATATAGCATTCAGTGTTGGATATTTTAAGGCCTATATCTAAACATAAAAATAATTAAAATTATTAGAGCAGAAAATATATACTAACAAACAGAGAAAATTGAGGTAGTTCTATATTAACAGCAGACATTTGCGAATACAATGCACTATTCCAGATAAAAGAAAGTTCAACATTGTGAAAATGCATGCAGTTCATTTTGACAATTTGTCAACATTACCAAAAAAACCCAAACAAAATCAAATATATGTTCATTTAAGAGAGATCTGAATATGCATCTCTTGGTAATTTATATAAAAGTTTGGGCAAAGAATTAGTGAAGATAAGACTATAAAAATTTTAACACTATTTATGAACTTTACCTATTTGCACAATATATCAGCCCCAACATTTACATAATACAAGTTACCTTTACGATTCTTAAAATCCTTACCAGAAGTGACTGGTATACTGGATAGTAACTAGTCTTCAGTCTTCATATATTTCAAAACAATAACACATTAAGAGTATTACCTTACCTTAGTATAAATCTATTAGGAATCAATGATAAAAGATCAGTTTAAAATACTCAAATATTAAGAAACATGATTATATTCTTCTAAGTATCCTGTGTTGAAAATCTTAATGTAAATTATGTAATATTTGGATATATCATAATATACACAAATATTCAGACAAACTTGCACGGAGAATGAGTATTTGAATTAAAAGTTATAGTTAGCAAACAAATGTTAGAAAAAAGATGAAAAATTATTCAACAAAACATCCATTTCTAAAAGTTAAAAAATAACTCATGATTTCAAGATAGGGTATCTTGCAATGTGCAGCAAAAACCAGAAGATATTATGAAAAAAGACATTCATTAAATAGACATTATTTAAGGGTGGGGGATTTAGCTCAGTGGTTTCGCCACCTGCTGCACAAGTGCAAGGACCCGAGTTCGATCCCCGGTACCAAAAAAAAAAAAAAAAAAATAGACATTATTTAAAGTGACTAGGGAGTTTTGGTTTAATTCATAAGGACAAAAATTCTAAGCATTTAACAATTCAAAAGGCCACAGAATTACCCATGTCATTTGTTCCTACATATAAAGTTCAACATTTCACTGAAAGTATAGACTCAGAAAGAGCTTAGCATTGAATTGGATTTTATGTCTACAGGCTCTGGAGGCAGTATCAGGATTACCCATAATATACTTACTCATATTAAGTAAATCCTTGCATATATGGTTTAATAAGGTGTGATTAGGACTGCCAGCACAGCTCATAGAAATAGAATTTTCACAAATGCAAAATAATAGAAAACAGAAATGTCATGTGTTATGAAACCCAAGTGGTAACGATGTTTCAATTTTAGTGGTATATCACGTTGGGTTAGTTTTTCATTGCTATGGCCAAATACATGTGACAAACAATTTGGAAGAGTAAATATTTTGGCTCACAGTTTTGGAGATTTCAGTCAACGGAAAGCTGGCTCCATTGCTTCAGGCCTGTGATAAGGCAGAAACATCATGGCAGAAGGACATAGCAGAGGAAAGCGGCTCACCTCCTGGCAGCCAGGAAGATAATTGAGAGGGAAACAGCCAAAGGAAAAGACAGAGGATAAGTTAGAGTACTCAAGGTCGTGCCTTCAGGATCCACTCCCTCTAACCAGGCCCCAATTCCTGTTTCCATTGCCTCCAGATATTGCCATGAAAGTACAATCCATGGATGGATTAACACACAGAAGAGGTTAAACTCCTTATGATCCAGTAATCTTTGGGAACACCCACAGATGCCCAGAATCGTACCTTATTAATTTCCTAGATGGTTCTCAATCTATTCAAGCTCACAATCAAGATGAAACATCAGACCCTATTTTATACACAAGTCACGTAAACAAAATATTGTGCGTGAAATCATCTAAGTACAGTTTTCTATTTTGTGCAGTGTGGTTACTATATGGAAGGATCAATGGGTGACTTTATAAAGGAGATCAAAGAGAGAGAACAAAAGCTAAATTATCTGGGCTAAAAAAAGAAAACAAAAGTAAGGGAATGAAAAAAGTATGTTCACAATCTTTCAAGAAACGGGGGTGTGAAAAGTGTTAAGTTTTATCTGTCTTTTAAGGCTAGATATGGGGCGTTGTTTTTTGTTATATATTAAGACAGTACATTATTATTAATCATACAGGGTTGGAAATGAATTATAACTGTAGGAGCAATTAAACATACAGGTGAGAGTGGGACATGTGGAAGGTTCTCCTGAGGTCATTTTATATCTTTCTTTCACTCTCGTGTTACCAGTTGGAATTTTAGTGCTCAGTCCTCATTCTCCAGAGAGCACATAGGGCCTTAGGGGTAACCTCTCAGAGACTGATCCTCCCTCCCTACCTCCACCTCTAATCTGGCAACTTTACATTTCAACCCTGCATCTCTACTGCCTACTGGGCATTTCCATTTCAAACTGAACACATCTAAAAGCCAGCTTTTCACTTTCTTGAAAAATCAAGTTTGCCTCCTGATTCTTGTTTTCATAATGTTCCCTTCCACTCATTGCTTTTTAAGTTATTCAAATATTGTGTCTACCTTTAACTGCAGCCTTCCACTAATCATAAACCACACACAGTGTTTTCTTATGTTTGGAATACATGACCTTTAAGTTCCCTTCCAAAACTAATTCTATCTGATTGTAGAAGTTGACATAAATATAGAGCTCATTTGAATCACTGTAATAAAGAGTGTCTAATTTTGTGAATCTACTTTACTGTTGTAAAAAAATAAAGGCAATTAAAACGCCAACTGCTTTCTCCCTAAGGGAATTTAGAAAGAAATTTTCATTTCCTTTTCCTTTAACTCTTTTGAATGGCTGCTACATATAGATTGCAGTTGATATCAAAAAAAATCACTCATAATTTACCCATGGTAAGTCAGAGACAGTCACTGAATCATGCACAATGAGTTTCCCCCAGGATGAATTTCCTGCTTAATTTATTCATTTGACAAAGTATCCTAAAGCAATTAACATAAATATATTGAAATTATGAAGTTAGTTGAGACTATAACTAAACAGACCTCAAAGCTGTTTTCATTTAATTAAGGAAAGAGAGTAGGTGAATTTTGTCAGTAATGGAGTAGAAGATGTGACCTAGAGTTCACCATTCAGCCCAGTGAACTGTTGATGTCTAGAGCACTAAAATTTCATTTGTCAGTGGACGTCACAAGATTACTATATAACAGAAGCGATCATTGTATTTTCTGTTACAGATAGGTACCTTCAGCACACACATATGATTTTAGGAGCATATGGGAATGTAAAGTCACCAAACCAAGAGGAAAGTAACGATGAGCTGAAATAATTAAATATGGCCAGGACTTCCACTCTGGGCTCTAACAATCTTTACTACAAGCCATCTTCAACAGCAATAAGAAACTCTGAACAAGGATTGAGTCTCAGGTACAATTTATTTGTCATTTAGGTCATTGTACTAAAAATCATATTAGCTCATCTCAGTTTTTTAATAGGAATGTTGATAGCAAGGTTAGAGCCTTCATTAAATTCATACACCCTAATAAAATATCTTGATATAAATCAGACAGTTTTAAATTTCCAATATTCAACCATTTTTAACTTATGTAAATTAATAATTTCATATACAGTGGTACCTTGGTTCATGAACTTAATTCATCCCACGATTCTGGGGAAGATGGCTGCGTTGGTGTTCGTGTAGGGAGGAGGGCAGCAGGCATGTTCCTCACCCGATCCAGAGTTCACAAACACAAGCAAAATCTTGCCAAATGCTTCTGTTCGCAAACTGAATTGTTTGCAAACAGAAGCATTTGTGAACTGAGGTATTACTGAAGTTCAATTTACTGGGAGATGTATTCGAAGTGTCTGAAGGCAGCATGCAGTAACTACTACTGGATGACAAGCTTTTTAAGGTCATATTTTCCTTTACTCTGAAAAAAGTCTTGTAATATATTCAAGTTGGCAAACAAATGTGTGGTGAAACAGGTTTCAGTGCAATTTTTTTTACTACGTTTTATTTTACCACTGTCCTGGTGCTAATCATCCTGCCAACTCTTGTAAGTTAAGACAAAACAAAATTCTACATTTTGAAATAAGATTTACAGGCTTTCCTTAACTCAGAATTAACTTGTTTTAAAAATTTGTCAAAATTAGTTATTTTTATTCATTCTTCCATTCACCATTTTTACTTACCTAACTATACAAAAGAAATTCTATCATGCATAAAATATATTTAGGCAGAATATTTGATGTAATAAGCTAGCAATCTATTTTCTAAATTTTCTTTCAGGATCAAAATGATATATGCAATGTTACCTCAAAAGTTCTAAAAATACTATAATATTTTGTGTACAATATTTCATATGTATTTTAATTTATATTTATTAATAAAACAAAAACTTTCAAACTGAGTTTTTATTGTGCATCAGATATTTTTCTAGGCATTAAGGAACAAAATGATGCACTATTTCTTTGACTTCATAGAGTTTATAATCTGATGAAATGAGAAACTTAATTTGTATGAAATAATACTTTGTAATATCAGAAGTGCTTTTTATTATGAGAATATAGTATAAAATAACTGAAAATAATATTTTGTCTATACATGAATACTACTATTGTTTCCATTTTTCACATTGTAGAATGCAATAAAGAAACATAAAGAGGTAGGAAATACGGCACTGTTCCTCCAAAAACCATAAACTATTTGGGAATACTGAAATACTCGGCTAAAATAACAAATAAAATTTCACTTCACCTAACAAGAAGTATGGTTAGGCTGCTGTTTCTTTCATTCAACTCCTTGTATCTGTGACTCTATAGAAGCGTCCCCAGGGTTCTGAAGGTTTTCTGGCTATGAGAAGAGTTGATGCTGGGTGCTGTGTAATCCCACCCACAAAGAAGGCGGTGCCCGGAGGCCCGCGAATTCACACTTATTCTGGACAAAACAGTTAGACCTCATGTAAAAAATAAATAAATAAAAGTTGGAAAATTCAGTATTTATCTTTTACAAAAGCAAAAAAGAAAGAAATTTAGATTTGGATATTTTTTCTAATGGATGTCACAGAACCATATTTTGAGACTTTCTTCCAAAGTGACTTTCATGTAGGAAAATCTAGTAATGAGAAAGGAGTGAAACAAAAAAGAGAAGAGGAGAGAAAAGAAGAGAAGAGAAAAGAAAAGAGAAAAAGGAAGGAAGCCAAGCAGAACTATCAGCAAGCCTGGTGTGCCAATGTATGTCATGATTCAGTCTCCCAAGGAAATTTAGTCTCAGAGTCTGGGTGATCCCTTTACCTTGTTTGTGGTAGAAGAGCCCAGGACCTTACACTCCCTCACCCACAGGCCATTGGTTCACAGCGGCTTTCTAGCGGAAGTATTTGCTGGATCGATTCTAGTACTCTGTATCTGAGATTTGGAAGGGCTTCCTACAGGAAGCCCTTGCTTCTGAAAGTCCATGTGCTAGCTGTTGGGAATGAAAGCCACCATGGTAGCAGTTAAGGGGACACCTGCAGAGCATTACGGCATATGCTACCAGTGCAGAGTGAGTTAACCTCCATTCTGCTACTCAGGGTCAAAATGTGCACACATTAAAAGTCAAATAGGGGTGAAAGTAACAAGATTGAAATAAAACTCATTTTATTGAGTCGATATAGCAAGAAGTCATACACATGGTGAAAATTTTCTGATGGTCAGAATCATTAGGGCAACATTGGTTATAACCATTTATACATTTGTGCCTTATCAATTTCACAAAATACATAAAGTACAATAGGGTAAGAAATCTACACAGTCATTCTGAGAAATGATAATTTACTCAGGGGCCTGAGATAAGGTTTTTTCATAGAATACAAAGAAAGTCTTTTCCTGGTGAACAACAAATGCCACCATTTGGATTAAGGGTGTACAAGGATTATCGTTAAATGAGACCAGTCCTTGGGAACAGTTTTGATTTCACACATTCTGGTGACTTTAGAAAATTCTCCTGAGAAAACTAAACATATATTTAAAATTAATTTTATTGGTACACTATTGATATACATATTGGTCACCTTCATCATAGAGAATTTGTACCTGTACATGATGTATCTTTGTTCTTTTTTCTCCCATACCCCTCCCCTCCCTTCAACCCTTCTTCTTATTTACAAAAGCTTTGTTTCCATTTTTTTCCTTTTATTGTCTTTTTTTAAACCTTCCTCCCCTTCTCCCTTCCTTCTTCCTTGTTCCCTTCCTATTTGAACATTTTCTTCCTACTTCCCAACAACTATCATCCATTTTGATTATTATTTACCTTTTAGGATTCTCACATAAGAGAAACAGTGTGATATTGAAACCTGTGTGTTCAATTTCACTTAAAAGTATGGTCTCAAGGTGCATGCATTTACCTAAAAAGGTCTCAATGAACATATATTTTCATTAAAGAAATTCTCCTAAAGTCTGTAATCTTCTGCTCTTTAAATTTAAAGAAAAATAAACCTGAAAATAAATTAATGAGCTCATCAATAATAATTTTTCTATAAAAAGATTTAATAAATTATTTATTCTAATCTATTGTAAAGATAATTCCCAAATATATGCCTGATAAATCCATAGGCCTCACATAAGAGAGTGGTTCTTCCGAAGGCAGAAATTAGCTCCTTTCATAATCAGTTAATTTGTTCCCATTATTGACTTTTTTGAAGCCCTTTGAACAATTTTAGCTCTGCCTTTCATCTGGCTAATCATGTTCACTTGAGATGAAAGAAGCAGGCTGAAATAATCTATTTATGCAGAAAATTGTTGCAGCTCTCCTCTGAGCTGTGTTGCAGCGCTGCCCACCCACATGGACGTTCTGTGCTGAGCAAATGCTCACCAGTGTAGGTCTCGATCAGGATCAAACAACTACTTTTCATCTTGAACCTAACAATATCAAGTCAGAAAATAATTTCATGGGATTGCGTTTTCATATTCACTTATATTTATGTTTGTGTTGAAGTTAAAAAAAAATGGAATTTTTCTTGAGGGTGAAATGCTTTTTCTTCTCACCCTCAACCAGCATAATAGTTTCTCCTGAACTTTCTATGAATATCTAACTTAAATCCAGGTTTTCCAATCAGTTTAAGTTTTTGACCACTATAATTATGGCAATACTCATGGACTAGAATTAACTAAAAAGAATATCTCTTATAACAAGAAATTTCAAAACATTTCATAACTAACATGCAATTTATTTTCATGATTTTTTTCTCCCATATTTTTTAGGTAGATGAATAGCAATGTTTTACCTTGTTCCTTGAATCAACTATTGAATATACTCAGAAATCATGAATAAATGCTGATTATGAGCTTCACTTTAAACCATGTTTCTGTGAGATAATTTGTATTTTAGAATTCTGATATAAATCATAAAAACTAAATGATTTATATTGACCACTGCAGATAGTACCAAATCACATGTAAAGAACTTGAGCACTTTTGTTTTTACTCATCTGTTGTCAGTGACCTTAACTTTGGATGATTAATTGCAGTTTGAAAAGTCTGCGAAAGAAACTGGAGACACTTAGGAGTCTCTCAAACACTGCAGTAACATTTACCATGGACTTGCTGAGTTCCTGCCACTTCAGGTACTTTGTATGTAATATGTCACATAATCTTCAGAGCAGCACTTATAAATAGACATAGGAATTATCTTTCATGTTCAGTTGAAAAAGCAGATTTGCAGAGACACAGCAAGTTGGTATGATTATTACTAGATACCTCAGACACCAGCATGTAAATTATTTCATCTGTGTACTTTTTACCAGACCATCAGCTTTTTTATTCTTCAGAAGTGAAAGAAATACATTTATAAAAGTTACTGAGCGTAACCCAATTGTTCAGTGGGAAAAGGTAAAAGCATATCAGCTCTGTCACAGAGACTGTTGATCCTTGAGGGACCCTTTGATATTCACTTGGACCAAGTGAATTGGGGACTTTCCAAGAAGCTGTATAGTGATAGGAGAATTCTGACAGAATGGAAGGGAATGGAAGGAAATGGAAGTTTTAAGGAATTTGGTAAATATAAAGATTTACCTCTGTGATTTGTAATTAAGAACAGAAATGAGTTTGTAATATCTTGGGGAAACTCTTGCCATAAATTATTTAACTCATGTAAATATCTAACTTGATTTCTTCTGAAAAAAATATCTAGAGTATGATTATTGTGTTCAAGTTGCTTTGGTTTCTGGTGGCATTCTTTTAGATTATACAGGAACTAATAATTTACAATTTCAGTGTATCTCTTCTATAGACCTAACTCAAGAGGGCAGACAGCAAAACTCAGTAAAATTTTCAATGCTTGAAGTAGTATTAACTTAATCTAGCTAAAGTTCATAAATATCAAAACATTAAGAATTGTAAAATGTGTTAATTTTTATTGCTCTGATAGTCATCAGAAATGTATTACCATAAGTTTAATTCAAGCAGTTGCTAAGACACTATGAAGCAATATTTACTGTAGAAATAGTATAATATTACAGTATTCTATGCTTATGGTGCAAAAAAGTGCTTAATCTAGAAAAAGTCAATCACCTAGGGATATTGCAATTATTGCTTATAAGGTTTTCCAGAATGAACACATTTGAGTTTCATTGAACTGATAACAATCGAACAATACTTACAAAAAGCAATAGTTTTTCAATAGCTAATAATTACTAAAGATAATAGTTGTCAGATACTGAAAATAGCAATATAAAGATCATATTAGATTTTAGATATAGGTAATAAATTTATTTTAGAAAATGCTGCTCCAGTATTATTGTTAAGCCAAGTACAATGTTATAGCATGAGAGTTTTCATAGATAGAAATTAATAGGGATCTACTAAAAAGAAATCTAATATTTGGTAGAAGTAAAGACAAATTTAGGCATTTGTCAAAATAGTTTTATCTTTTGCCATATTCATCTTTTGAAAAATCATATACTTGGACGGGTTATAGGAAAAAACTTTTTCCAGAATGTGGCCAGCAGAAGGGAAAACTTTGATGCCTAAGAAAAGAACACCATGGGACACTGCATTTAAAATGCCGAGGGAAAAAAATCTATCAAAGTATAATCCATATGAATTGAAAATTTTTGTTAAAAATAAAGATAAAATAAGGGTATTTGAATGTAGATTAAGAATTCAGAATTTGATAATACTAGTCTCAGATTTCAAGAAATGCTGAATATCTTTCAGCCTGAGGTAAGATGACACCAAATGGGATCTCTAAAATACTAGAAACAATATAAATATAATGAAAACAGTAAATATGTTAATAAGTATAAATGATTATTTTGGTTTTTTTATTTCTTTATAAGGAAATTTAAAAATTAGACCAAAAATAATCACAATGTATTTAAGGTTTTCTTTGACATAAACAGAAATATCAGTAACAAAACCACTAGATAATAAACAAAAATAAATGGATTTATACTGAGTTATTATTCTGATATAATAAACTTTTATGTAATAATAATTCAGGTAGCACTGCATAAAACTGGTATAATAAATTGAGGAATTACTAAAAATTATATATATATAAAATGAAAATTTCATGAGGTAAATCTAAAGCAACTATCAAATGGTAGAGGTGATTCTGACTGCAATTAATTAGTGTCTACACATATACAATTTCTATATAATATGTATATATATATATAATCACAGTAACTAAATGAAATATCATCAAATTAGATAAAAAACAAAGACAGCTAGATAGTTCCTAAAAGATACATTTTAAATATAAAAATGGTAAATGTTTCATAGTGCAATGTAGAAAATAACCATAGAATTTTATGAGAATTCTGTTCAAAGACACTATTAAGAGAATGGATAGGGAAAAGCAGACTGTTTACTAAATGTTCACGATCCGTATATTTGACAAGTTTTATATTTCATGTTCAAAAACTTCAAATAACAATGTAATTAACAGGGAGCAAAACTCCTGATGCTTGTAAAAGAAGAGATGGCCTATGAAATACAGATTAATAAAGCAACAAGATTCCATTTGATGAGAAATAGCTAGAGGTTATAAACCTATCTCTGATTTTTGAGGCCTAAACATAGGGATACACAAAATATAAATTTTTCCATATGAAGAATTGAGAAAGTAAAACATTCATATTATTTCTAATTGTAAAGAAAAACAACAGTATCAGGATGTATGAGATGACCTTGACTAAGTTTTTAGGTTTTCTTTTTGCAGTTTTTTTTTTTTGCATTTATGAAAGAAATTTTATTCCACTTCCCATCTGCACTCGGTGGCAACACCACTGACTTGTTAGGCAGACAGGGCCGAGAATCTTCTCTAGATTTCTTCTGGCCCGTAAGTCACAGAAAAGCAACAATGATGGCGGCTGAACATAGCCTGAAAGACTCGGACACGGCAGACTTCACTGTCTAAATGACTGAAATTCATGAAGAGATGTGACAAATTTAATCCATGAGTGCTGAGGTCAACAATGAGATGCTCGATCACAGGGTACTGTGAATTTCACAGTGGGCGTCATCCAGAGCAAATCCTGAAACGCAAGGCCTCACAAGACGACCTATTGCTAGGCTGGATGCCTTTTTGTTAGTTTAGTTTGTTATTACCTTCAGGTTAGTGCTTTATCCTCCTATCTGCCTTTTACCTCTTAGTTTTCTCAGAGTCTTTCTTTAAACTAATCTGATCTCCAAACTCAGCTATACGCTCAGTATTCACCTGACCGATTCCTCAAAAAATGAAAAGTAGAAATTCCACTTGACCCAGCTATTCCCCTTCTAGGTATCTTCTGGAGAGAGTTAAAACATAATACTACAAGGATACATGCCTACTCATGTCTGTAGCAGCACAATGCATAATAGCTAAATCTCGGAAGCAGTCATCACCAGATGAAGAGATAAAGAAAATGTGCCACACACTATGGAGTATTACTCTGCCATAAAGAAAGATAAACTTGAGTCATTTCTAGGAAAATGGATGCACTTTGAGACTATAATGTTAAGTGAAATAAATCAGACACACAAGGTTAAATATCACATGGTTTCTCTTATATGAGAAACCCAAATTATAAATAAAGAACAAAATAAAAGATAGATAAAAGGCCGTAGGTAGATGATCTTTCTCAAATTGCAGGGAGATCAAGAGAAGTTTGGGGCAGGGGGTGAAGGGAGTTGAAAAAAGGAAATGAGATGTGTTGTGCACTTGCAGCTACTCCACATGAGGAATGTACACATTATGTACTGAAAACATGTACTGACTAAAAAACATTCTGAATTATTTAATACTTACATTTGTATTGATATACATTATATACATGTTTTGTTCTACTATAACATTATGTACCAGTTTAACAATACAAATTTCATGGTAATTTTTCTCTTTATTTATATAATTTCACCCTCCTACAGAATAAAATACAAGACTCCAGCACATCCTGATCAAGTTCTTGTGTGGTATAATTATCCAACCTCGGCTCACACTAATCCATCTCTTTTCTCAGTTTATCATGTTCCCAAAGTATTTCCCAGGACATACATATTAAAAGTCCACACATTTGGGCTGGGGATTTAGCTCAGTGGTTCCTCCGCCTGCCTCGAAAGTGCAAGGTCCCGAGTTCGATCCCCAGTACCAAAAAAAAAAAGGTCCACACATTCATTTCATGATAATTCCTCAGTTTGTCATTTCCTCTTTTATTCTAATCTTCTGAGCAGCACACAAAGAAAATATAAAGGGAAGTGTGGGGTGAGAAAGGTGCTGTTGCCTGGCCGTATTATCTGCTGTAGGTGTAATGGAAGAGGGAATGGAAGACAGTGAGGGCCGGGCCTCATGAATAGGTGAGAAAAAAAGTCCTTCACTGTTGTCTAACTGTTTAACAGACCAAAATTCAACATAATGTAATTTATATAGAAAGTATAACTACTCATTTCAAGTTACCTGGCAGGTTAAAAGCAGTGAGAGCTGAAAGAATGCTAAATTCTCTGAAATGACAGAAGCGAAACTTGTCATACACCATCTTTTGACAAGACCCTTTTATCATCACATTCTTGAGCAAAGGACACTGGCCCTGCCTGGACTCTGACTGTATTTTTATTCTAGTGACCAAGTTTTATTTTCTGATGTTTTATAGAGCATTAGAAGTTTCTTTGCATACATCGCTGTTTACTTTTAACTTTTTTCCATTATCTTGCTTTTGTTTGTGAAGAAGGGAAATTTTAATGACC
>NW_004624999.1:23201-63750 GCF_000247695.1 Heterocephalus glaber
GTTAGGTTTTATGTATGATTTCTAGTGTTATGGTAGAATATTTAAATTCCTTAAAGCCACTGTTTTACAATGACCACAACCTATTCTATAAATCAGTCTCTTTAAGCGACTTAGGAGGGTTTTGTGCTCATTCACACAGAGACATTTCATGGTTTAAATTCACAGAAAAAAAGGGAACAATAGTTACATTAAGAAATCATTTAAAGACTCTATCTGGTCTAGCACAGTGGTATATATGTTTGTAATCCCAGTTACTCTGGAGGCTGAGGCAGGATTTCTGGAGCCCAGGAATTTGAGACCAGCCTCAGTGACATAGAGAGACACTGACTCAAAGAAACAACAAAAAGGGCTGCTTCTGCTGTTGTTACTCGCTGCTGGATGCTTCCTGCTTGCCCTTCTATGCCATGGACTGTTTCTCCTCTGTGATGCCCTTCTGCCAAGCCACCCTGCCTTAGAGCCAGCCAACTGAGGACTGATACCTCTACAATCTTTCCTGCTCCTGATTCATTCCGGTGGACCTAGAGCCACAAGACAAAAATGGCTATTTAAGAATTTCTCAGCCGTCGCACAGAACACGCCGAATCACCCCGCTGCAGACAGGCAGCCACCTGGTTCCACACTACAGGCAGGTCTGCCCATGCCCTACCGAGATCCTGAGTCACACAGAACACGCCGAATCAGCCCGCTGCAGACAGGCAGGTCTGCCCATCTGCAGTTTTATCTTATAATAACCAATGTATGTGTACCATAATTTATATTCCTTCTTTGGTAACACCCTAAGACCTAACATTGTTGATCATCCATTAAATAGAACATATTATCTAATCCTGAAGAGTGAGTTTTGAAACACAGTCAATTATAAACTAGGACTAAAATTGTTATAAAGATATAGTCATGAAAACTTCCCATTAACTAATTTGTATTTCATTTAAGAAAAACAAAATAAAAATTTAAAAATAAGAGTAAGATATTTGTTCAGGTATCATTTCATGTCATCATTTTGAAGATTCAGGGAGAACATATATTTGACTGCAAAATGGCCTTTTCTTCTGAAGCATAAACAATCATTACTACATATAACATCTAATTTCTCTGTAGTTCATGACATCTGTATTTGAAATGTATATGCCTGTTGTCTGTGTTTGTAAGGGTGGAATTCGGCAATTCAGATTAGCTAACTGAAACTACATTAACATATATTTCTATGGTAGTTAAAAACAAAATGTTGTTTTGCAAATTTATTTATTGTTAATTGACATAAAATTATATATATTGATCATGCACAGCATAATGCTTTGAATACATGCATTGAGAAATAGTTACATCTAGCTATTGAACAGATGGATTGCCTCAAATAGTTTTCAATTTTGTGATGCAAACACTTAGCATTCACTTAGCATTTTTAAATATGCAATATATTACTAGCTATAATCCCTGCCTTCCAATAGATTTCTTGAGCTTATTCTTTCTGTCACTGTGCACGTCATCTGGTCAACATCTCCACTACTTCCAATTCCTCCCAACTAGCCCAGCCTTAGGCATTCTACTTTCTACATATATGAGATTAATTTTTTAACTTCCACATATGCTTTTGATCGTATGCCTTAAATGTTCTCTTATGTATGTTTCCACATGCTTATTCACTATCTACATATCTCTGTGTTGAGATGTCTGCTTACACCCTTGTCCATTTTTTTATGTCGTTTTGAGTTTTTTCATAGCTTTGTTTAAATAACTCTTATACAACTCCTTTAACATATTACTGCAACACCAAAACCAGATTAAAAAATATTAAAAGAGGAAAACTATTTTGCAATTACAATATTTGCAAATTTCACCCAATCTCATTTTTATTCTTATTACTATATAATTCTTTTTCATAGAGAAGTAGTTTTAATACTAATAAAGTTCATCACCAAATTTTTCTTCATGGATCATGCTTTTGGTTTTGTCTCTAAAATCACCATTACAAGCTCAAAGAATTTAGATTCTTTTCTTCTTTTTTTTCATATATAGTTTATAGTTTTGCATTTTACATGCATGTATTCTGACTCATTATTTCTGAAAAGTGTAAGGTCTGTGTCTAGAATAATTTTTTCACATCATATCCAGTTCTTCCCACATTACATATTGAAAATTTATTGAAAAGCTGAAATTGATTGTCTTTTTCTTAAGAATCAGTAATATATTGTATATTGTGAGTATATTATCTCCCATTATTCTATTTGCATATTCTTTGATATCATGTTGTCTTTGTACTCTACAGTCATCAAACCTCTCAAAGTAAGTGTCAGTCTTCAAATTCTTTTTTTCATTTTTGTGTTGAATACTCTAGGGCCTATAGTCTAGGCCTTTTACTTATCTATGTATACTTTAAAGTCAATTTACTAATGTCCATAAAATCATTTAGTGGAATTTTGATTGAGATTGCAATAGATGTATAGATCACATTGGAAAGAACTTACTACTTTAAAATAAGCCTGATTATTCATGGGTATGGAATATTTATTCATTAATTTACATATTCCTTAACTTTTTAATCAAAGTTTTTAGCTTTTCTCATAGTGATATTTTTTTAGTTTTATGATTATGTATTTCATTTTTTGATGCTGTTGTTAACTTTGTGTTTTCTCTTGTAACTCCTTATATGCCACTGGTAAAGTAGTGTTATTTTCAATTTTAAATCAAAATTTATATATACCATTGCTTCTATACAAGAAAATGTTTGATTTTTTTTATATTTATTTTGTATTCTGCAACCTTGCTATAATCAGTTAGTGCTTCCAGATGTTCTTATCTGATTTTTCATTATTTATACAAAGAGCCATGTCCTCAAGTAAGAATAGTTTTATTTTGCCCTCTCAATAATAAATCTTCTTTTTAATTTTTTTCTTATTTCATCACCTACATAATGTTAACTAGAAGTGATGCAATAGGTTCTCACCTCATTCTCAGTTTTATGAGAAAAGTATCTCATTTATCACCTTTACATATGACCTTAGTTATATGTTATTTGTAATTTTCTTTATCAATTCGAAGAAATTCACCTGTATTTATTCTTTGTTTGCATTTATATTTGTGTATTTAAAATCACAAAGAATGTTAAATTATGCCAAATAATTTTTACGAATCTATTGGTATGTTAATTTTCTTTAGTCTGCCGATGTGTTTGATTTAATTAACTGATTTTCAATTATTGAAGCAGACTTACAGACCTGGAATATATTCCATTTGATCTAAAGCTCTATTTGTTGCACAAGCTAAATATGATTTGCTAATATTTTAAGATTCCAAGACTTGTGTTCATAATTTTCTGTTCTTACAATACATTTACATCGTTTACTAATTAGGGCACTGCTGGCCTCAAAAAATTATGTAGGGTTTTTCCCTGTGCCCATATTGTCTTAAATGTGTTGCATAGAATTGGTAACATACACTCCTTAAAAATGTAGGATATACCCATGTTCCTCTTTTTGAATGTAGTATGTCCATTTTATGATTTAAAACTTTTGAGTATTTTTTCTATAAACTAGGAAATAAAAAATTATCTATATTAATATATAATATATGCATGTATGTACTTTATACACTTCAAATCTATGTATTTTACTGTATGCCAATAATAATCCAATTAATCTGGTTTAAAATCATTGTGTAAAACTATTGAAAACTAACACTTAAGCATACACACTACTATCACACTATTCCCCATAAATGTTTAAAATTAAGATAACAATAATAAAGAATAAACATAAATAATTACATAATAATCATTTTTAATGCTGTGTAGTGTGAGTGTAAGAAGGGCAATGTCAGGTAGAGATATTTAGAAAGGAGTTTTATAGAAATAGAAAACTTCAAAAAAGATGTTAATCCAAACAAAATATAGAATTATATCCATGTTAATAGTGAATAAACCATTTAAAATGGAAAATAAAAGTGTTACTTAAATGCATATATTACCTCTGAAGGTGAAATGAAACTGTATGTTCACTAGGTGCTCATCAATAGACATGATAGAATAAAAATAGCATTATAATTTCTTAGGACTGTTGTTCAAATAACTGCATACAGTGAAATTACTGAAACAAAACAAGGTGTGCGAAGTCCACTGACTTGGTTTTAAATTATTGCTCCAAATTCTCTACTTGTGTGATGTTAAAAATTTGGTTTAACTCATTAAAGCTTTAGGGATCTTTTGTTAAAGTGAGAATGACAGAAACATTTATTTTTCAGATTTGTGGTAAAGTTTCAATGATACAAAATATATAAAATACTTGGCATGGGTTTGCTACAGAATAGGCTCTCATGTTTTCCAGTGGAAATTAAACACGGTATTATGTTGAGGGAAATGCTCACTAGTGAAGTCTGTTCAGTAAGTAGATGAAGCTGTGGTTTAAATATATCATTTCACAATACTTGGTATACCAGCAAGTAGTAAACTTAGAATTATAGTAAAAAGGTTAATGTCCCCATTCAATAAAGTTCATATCAATGTAAATTAGAAGTCCAGCATTGTCTCTGTGACATCTCCAAAGTGCATATGTGCTCAATGGTTTGAGAAGTTCTTTCTTGATAAGTAATCTCTGGGTCATGTTCCTCATACCTCTCTGCCCATGAGCTCAATCTCACAGTAATGAAAAGGGATTTTAAACTGTTCTGGAAAGTAAGCATAACGGGGAGAATCTGAACACTCTATGCACTCGTTTTCTGTGAAAAGGCACATACAAATTCCTTGACATCAGTATCGATATGCAGGAAACAGTAAGTACCAAAAATCACCCTCTATTAGCACAAAGATTAAGACACAAAGATGCCAGATGTTAACAGAACTTCACTTTTAAAAAGGAGACAAGTCAGTATAGAAACTGGTCATTTTTACTGAGAAGTAACAAATAGTCCAAACAAAACACATAACAGGCTCTCCTTTCAAAACAAGAAAGTTATTTAGATGTGCAGAAGTATCAAAATTGGGCCAGGGATTTAGCTCAGTGGTTCTGCCACCTGTCTCACAAGTGCAAGGTCATGAGTTTGCTCTCCATTACAAAAAAGAAAAATTATCAAAATCTTTCAAATAAGAAGAGTAATCATTGATTAAACAAGTCTCCAAGTAAAGTCTAGGACAATATACAATGATTTTTGTCATGAATTATTTAAGGATATAGTTTATCTAGTAGAATTTGTCTTTTTTCCAACTATTTTCATGTTGCTCCTCAAAAAAACAGATTGTTGAATGAATTTACTCATTAACAGAAATCTCTGTAGGCCAACTCCACAAAATAACAAATACACAGAGAAAAAAATGGGAAAGTAAATTGATTTTGAATTTTTAATGGTATGCACATCAAACTTAAGAGATAGTTAACCATATGCTAAAAAATCTGTGCTTCCTTGATAACATTAATAAAGTCACACTCAGCTAACATTATTCCATCGAAATTATCAGTTAAGCTGTCATTTCTTTGCATCACTACATTTCAGCATCCACCAAAGACTACCTGAACGCCCTCATAACTTTCACATTGCCATCCCAGGGAACAGGTTATAGGGCCACAGGAGGACCAGGTCCCATATTACAGCTACCCTCTCCCTGCTTTATTAATAAGTGGAAACTAGGTATTAACAGGCTCTCAGCAAGACCTAGGTTACTATGTGGATGCCTTTCAGGTCTGAGACTCTTCTACCAAACCAAAGTTTCTCTTTAGAGAATTTTTCTCCAAAGTGCTCTCTCATTATTTCTAGTGCTGGGAAGAGACCTTGATCAAAATATAGTGGTTGAATTAAACATTGGCTGTGTCAAAAGCTATGTGAAATATCTTCCAGATACCATCTACACTACTTGAATATGTTCGCAACTTCACTACTATACACATGCTTGGGAGTTCCTGTGTAAGTATTGCTCCTTCCGCCTGAGGCACAGAGTTCCCAGCGAGAGCGACTTTACTCAGTCACTGAAATAAGTACATCAGTAATGAGGCAGCCTTACACCCCTGCCAGTCAAGGTATTTGGAAAATTATTTTGCCATGTTATTAACAAGACACTGAGCACTCCTCATTATTTCTTGAGGATGAACAAGTTGTAAATACTATGGGAAAGCTGGCCGCGGTGGCATGCTCCTGCAGTCCTGGCTACTCAGGAGACTGAGGCAGGGGGCTAACTTGATGCGGACTTTGAAAACAGCCTAGGCAACAGAGTAGGACTCTGTCTCAAAAGAAAATAAATAGATGATAGCTAGATAGATGATAGGTAGCTAGATGATAGATGGATAGACAGACAGACAAATAGGGCAATGTGTACCTCATCTGGGTGAAGTGAGGGCTCTTTGCACCTCATGGCATTAGACATTCAGAGACAGGAATGCAAGCAGAAGAGTTCTTTGATGTTGGAGTAACTCCCAAATATATCTGTAGTAGACACCTATTCCATAATTTTCTCAAAAATCTCCACATCTTAGCTTTTCTTCTTAGCTCTCTATTTCCATCAAAGTAGAACTTTCTCCTGTTTCATTTAATACAGTTTATTAGTCTAGCTTTATACCTGTTTTGCTCTGCTGTGAGACACTAAGTAGCCTAGGACACCTGATACCCACATTCACACATCTAGTTTGTGACTCTCTTATGTATTTGCATGGGCAATCCTAACACTATTAGTTCCATCTGCCTTTACCCCTCATCAAGATCCAGTTTTTGTAGATGTGACTGATTTTAAAAGAAATGTGGACGATTATATATAACGGATGTGAAAATACACATGTGAAAAACAATTCCCTCTCTAGCACCTGAAGGGTAGATGGAATGTGAAAAGACTAAGCTTCTCATCACAAATACATTTATTTTCAGAAACAATGGAGCAAAAAAGATTAAGAATTTTGGTTTATTCTGCCTCTGTGAGGGGTTGGTAAATACTAATACTGAATCTCCCTAATTTTAATTCAAAGCAAAGCTAGCGCTCAAGCAAGAATCTCATGTAGCAAAGTTGGCGACTTCCCAGTTCCGTGTTATTTGACCCTATTGGAGCTAGTTTGCAAAGATGTCTTACATGTGCTGAGAACTTTCTGCACCTCTGCCCTGCTAATTTTTCTTGCTACAGGGCCTACTGTGCAGTCATATAAGGCAAGCTTCAAGTGCAAGAAAGTTGATACCTGGAGAATGTCCACAAGTTGTAACTAATTTTTAAGTTTCCTATTTCTCCTTGAGCAAATTTTGTGGCATGATTCTCATAGCACTTTAGTGGGTTTTAACAATAGCAAGTCCAGTTACCAGGGGATATTTGCCCCTTAACATATTTTATTGGTTTTACTCCTTTTGCTTTCTCAATTCTCTATATTCTGAGCGCTTTTATGGCTCAACTCACAAAGAAATTTCTTGTACCATATTCTTGTCATAATATTTATTAATAACAGAAGATAAATTAAGCCAAAATGTAAAGACTTGCTTCCAGATGTGATCCCATATCTGGTTTACATAGCCCAAATTTGTTACCTCTGCATTTTATTGTTTTGACCTCTGCTTCACGTAGTTAGAAAAAGTCTAAATATACTTATTCAAAGTGGTAAGTTACTATGAATCCCATATCTATTACTTATATACATTTTGTTTAAAGACATTAATATTTCCACTTAGCAGCTTAAAATTAGAGCATTCTTCCTCTTTGGTATATAATCAGGTAATTACATGGTTTGGATGATCAAGTCATATTCAGACAAATCAGAGATCTTGTTATGAACTGGATAGAGACTTCTCAAAAATGATGTCATAAACGTAACCCCTACTACCTCAAAATGTGAACTTCTCTGTAAAGGGGCCATTGAGGATTTAATTACTTGAGTTCATAAGGGAATAATGTGGGCTCCTAATTCAGTAGAGCTGGTGTCCTTGTAAGAACTTGGCTGGATGAAGATGATTCACACAGGGAGAGAGTTGTAAGATGATCAGGAGAAAGGTGTACAGCTGGGAGCCAAAAAATAACAAACCACAGAAGCTAGAAGAGGCAAATAATGATGACCCTGTGAGATCGCCAGCATTTGTATTTGGATTTCCATAACTGAGACAATAAATCTCTCTCTCTTTTAAAGTCATCCAATTTGTGCTACTTTGTTATGGCAGCATTAAACTAATATATAAACTAATATATCTGGTATCCAGGTTTATTTTTAAAAAATCAAGGCTATAGTTATTTACAAGGCACACATAAATGGGGTGAATCTACATCAGAAATTGCAGACCTCCAGCTGCTTCCTCTCTACATAAGACACGTTGTGACTAGAATATTTTTTAAAAGCTAAAAAAAAATACCAGCAGCTACATTTGTTATATAGAATGGAGCCACTCAGTCATCCCATTTACACTCAAAGTTGAAGGGGCAACTAGCCTATTTTTCTGGGAACTATGGTGCATGAGTCTATGTAGCTCAAGCATGTTTACTACCTGAATCTAGGCAAATTAATAAAGCCTACAGAAGCATTCTATTGATAAGGACTGTCCTCCTTGCTACAGCATGAAATAGTTCCTTTAGAAAGGAATCATTAATATGTATGTGTATTTTGTTAGGGCCTTTGCCTTAAGAAAGGGAGAAAACAGATTACAGGCATAATGTTTAACTATCTTCATCCTACATAATAAAAATACATCTATTGCAGCTCAAATGCATTGTTTAGAACGTTATAGATTTTAGTGAAAGGAGTAAGGGAACTTTATGAATAAGCTAATGTGTGCTGTATTCCTGATCTTTTGATTTTATAGTCACTTGATTGCTTCATGTTTAGTCTTTGAAATATATTACACAGACATGAAATATGTTACACAGACATAATTTCATGGTTATGTCATTTGGAACAAATTACTTAATCTTTCTAAAATCAACTTATGTTTCTCTAAAATTACAGAAGAATACCTCATTCACAATTAAATCATTTACTATTAGTATCATTATTATCCTACTGACACTGAATCAAGGACCTTCGCACTCAGATATAACCTCAGTCCTTTTTATTTTATATTTTGAGTCAGGGTCCCACTAATCACTAAATTGCCCAGGCTGGTCTAATATGTGATCTTCCAAGATTACAAGTATGTGCACCATGCCCAGCTTAAATTTTAATTATTGAGTATGGTACTGCCGACCTCACTATGCATGCTCTATATGTTAGTATCTTCTTTCTCTCTTGGGTATTGTCTTCTTTAGGTCTAGGGAACCCATCCTATTTTTCTCACTTCCATTCAGAAATCTCAAGGTAAGATTCCCAGAGTACGCACAGCACAGCATTATCAGTGTGGTTGCTTCAAACTTAGTTGAAAGCATGTCAAAGTATGATGTTTTGTTTTCTTTGTTTTCAAAAATAAAATTTCATCATGTTTTGAGTTTCAACAAGTGCTTTAGATTGTCTTCTTCACATATCACATTTAAAAAATAGGAACTAGGTTTACGCGTCTGGATTTAAAATGTTTAATTGATACTTATCTCTATCTTATAAAGAAGCAAAACAATCTAATACTTTTTTAATCTTGAAGGATGATGAATACTTATGTCAGACATTTAATTCCAAAAAGAAGAGACAAGCTTTCACTTTTAAGAAAAATGGCAAAATAATCTCTTTTTTATTTGTGGTTTGATTTTCCATGGTTCTAGTTATCCATAGTCAAAATGTTTCAGAAATAAACAATTCCTATTTTGTAAATTGCACATACGCCAGAGTAGCATGAGGCAGTGAGCTTGGGAGGTGAATAATTCCTTTTTGCAGGTTATCCACACTGTGTTTACTGCTTGCCTATTAGCTATTGGTAGCTCGGTGGGGAATCAGACTGACTGTGGTGTGGCAGTGTTCGTACAGTGGACTCAGTACTATCTGTGGTTGAAGGAATCCATGGGAAATCTTGGAACATAATCTTCAAGATGAAGGGGGATGATTGCATTACATGTTGATATGTTCATAAGTTTTATGTATGTTGTGGTCCTCAATATATAGTCCTATGTCAGAAGAAAGACATTACCTCCTAACAAATGTTAACTCTTGGAAATTAACTGTAAAATTAGTGTATGATATCTATTTTATAATAAGATTAAGATAGCTTTCAAATTTGATTACTGTCTACATATGACAGTATGTTAATAGATGTCTTATGTTCATGTAACTATGAGATTTTCACAAACAATATATCCAGAAACTGAGGCAGGAGGATCACAATTCAGTTTCAGCCTGGGCAATTTAAGAACCTGTCTCATAATAAAAACACAAAAAACAAAATGGCTGGGAATGCAGCTCAATTCTCGTTAATCCTCAGTACCATAAAATAATCACTTCTGATGCGTAGCAAATCCCTATTCTTTTCTCTGCAAAAATATATTTTTACATATTTATAATAAAATGTAAATATTGCAGGTATTATTACAATTGCACAGAATTGTATATTCAATATACTTAAGGACAAGTTTTGGATAATTGCAGAGGCTATCAAGAGTTAAAAGATTTTATCTTGATTTATAATCTGAAAATTTCAATGTAACTAAAATTTTCCCAGAACCATCTTAGTCTTAGTTATTCTTTTTTAAAACACACTGATTAAATCTCTAAAAAGAACTAGAATACTGGTTATATGTTTCCTGCAAAATCCCTTATGTCTTGTGAAAAATAGCTTATGTTTCAGCATCTTCTGAGTTCATGAACACCCTCCAAATGTTTTCACGCTAGGTAATTGTGTTATGTATGAAAAGCCGTTCCTTTTCACCCTTAATTGTCTGCTAATGTATGTTTGCCATATGGTAAGCTGCTGAGCATGACAAAAAGTGCTGCTAATGTTCTTTTATTTTATATAAAATTCATTGCATAGTAAGAAAATCAATAATAATCTTAATCATCTTTTAAAATTTTTTAAGCAGAGCAATCTACAGGAAAGGAGTTAACTCCTTTGACGGAATTTTTTTTTTGAACAGATAAATCAAGGACAAAGTATTTATAAAATATTTTGGCTCTGATTTAAGGTGAGCCATTTTGAAGGAGAAAGCCTATTTGCAAATCTCCCAAAATGCATATGGAGCTACAAATGACCCAGAAAAATAAGATAGAAAGAAATGAAGTGAGAAGCATCATAACATCTGACTTGAAAACATGCTATAAAGCTACAGTTACTAAAGCAAAATAGTGCTATCATTAAAATAGGCATGTAGACGAATGGAACAGAATAGAGAACCCAGGAATTAATCCATATACATGCAGCAAACTGACTTTTTAATCTTTTTGTCTATTATTTTTATTAGTACATTAATGACTGGATATTTGGTACAATTCTTTTTTTTTTATGTTCCTCTCCCCTTTCTCTCCATCTCCCGTTCTCTTTCCCATGTGTGAAAGTTCTATCTCCCTGTTCCCTTATGTCTATCTTCCATTTTGCTTTTTACTTTATTTATACTTTGGATTTCTGAGGAAACCATACTGTATTTAAGTTTGTGTGTCTGATTTATTTTACTTAACATTGTTTTCAAGTTGCATCCATTTTCTTAAAAATGACTCAAATTTATCTTTATAGGAGAGAAGCATTTCATTAGGTATAGATAATCAGGTTCACATCATCTGTCTGTTGGGGACATATAGGCTGCCCATGAGATTTAGTTACTACAACAGTGCTGCAGGAAACATGGGTATGTATGTATCACTGTGATACCACATCTTTAACTCTTTTTGGAAGAAGCCTACTAGGGGAATTACTGGGTCAAAAGGAATTTCTATTTTTAATTTTATGAGGAAAGTCCACACTGATTTCCATAAGAGTTCTACTAGTTTACAGTCCCACCAGGAATGAGTTCCTTTTTACCACAGCCACACCTACATTTGTCATCATTTGATTTCTTGATTTCCATTCTTTCTGGAGTAAGGTAAATTTTCAAATTTATTTTAATTTGCATTTATTTAATAGCCAGAGATGTTGAATAGTTTTTCATGTATTTATTGGTCTTTTATATTTCTTCTTCTGAGAATTGTCTGTTCATTTCAGTTCCCCATTTTCTATTGAGTCTTTTATTTTAGCGAATCTAACTTTTTGAGTTCTTGATATGTTCTAGATATTAATTCTCTGTCAGAGATGTAGCTGGAAATTTTTTTCCCATTCTGTAGGTTGTCTTTTCACTTGATCGGTTGATTCTCTTGCTGTGCAGAAGCTTTTTAATTTGATATAACCCCATTTATTGACTCTTGCTGTTATTTCTTGTGCAATTGGACTTCCATTTAGAAAGTCTTAGCTTAATCCTATGACTTGAAAAATGTTACCATTTTACCTTTCAGTGGGTATAGATGGTTTATTCAATATAGTGAAAAATTGGATATCTTTATGGAGAAGAATGAATCTAGATCCCTTTCTCCCATTATACACAGAAATCAACAAAAAGTTGATCAAAGACATGAACATGAAAACTGAAACTATGAAATTACTGTAGGAGTACATAAGAGGACATTTCAAGATATTGTTGGAGCCAAAAATATTTTACATAGGACATCAAAATCCCAGACAAGTAAAAATAGACAAGTGGGATTCTGTCAAACTAAGAAGCTTCTAACCTGAAAAGAAAATAATGAACAAGATTAAGAGACAAACTGCATACTAGGATGAAATAGTTGTAAATGGTACATCTCCCAAGAGATTGTTGACCAGAATGCACAAGGAGTCAAAAAAGCTGGACACCAAAAAAGCAAACAATACAATTTAATAGGCTAAAGAAATTTAAAAATATCTCTGTAAAGAAAACATATATAAGTCCAACAAATAGGTGAGAAAATGCTCTATTCCATTAATCATCAGATAAATCCAGATCAAAACCACAATGAGCTATCATCTCTCTCCTTTTAGAATGGCTTTTATGCAAAAGATAAGAAGAAACAACTGGTGCCAATGATATGGAAGAAAACAAATATTAATGGTATCATTGATGAGAATGTAAATTAGCATAGTCGGTATGGAAAACAGTATGGAGAGTCCTCAAAAATTAAAAACAGAACTATCATAGGGTAGATACACAGAGGAGATGAAATCTTTACACCATAAAAATACTTGTTCACCCTATTCCTTGTGCATTGCTAACAAATGCCAAAAATATAGAATAGAATCAGCTAGACTTCAGCATAGGACTGAATAAGGAAAATGTGGTTTATTTACACAATGGAAAGCCGCTCAGCCATAGAACATGTGAAATACTGTCATATTTTACGTATTTTACTTATATTTTAGTTTTTGGGTTGTGCTTTAGTGTCAAATTTGCTTTTTTAAATGGTCACAATATAACACAAGATTAGGGTATCTCACTGCAAACGCTGTTTATGTCCTAGCATCAGAGATATTTTCAAGAAGGGAAGCCTAGACCTTTACCCTCTATGTAAACATTTGGTATAAAATGTACACACACAGTTTGATTGAAAATTATTGACACCAAATCTGATTTGAGGAGTCTAGTCTCATGCAATTCCTCTTGACTCAAATCCATATTCCAGAATTCTTAACTTTCTCTTAAGAGTTTTCACAGGATAAAAAGCACGATTTTTCTTTACAGTTGACAAAATATGTTTTATCACTTTATGACCTCTTTTTAAATGGAAAGAAAGCTTTTGCTTTAAACTTTAAAAACCTACATGATTCATCTGAGAGGGGTGGGGAAATTGAAACCAGAGAGGACTAAAATAACTAGAATAGAGAAAATATTTTAAAATGTAATTTGACCCAGCCAACTTGAGGTTTGCCTGGGCTTAATTTTGACAGGTTTCTTCCTGACCTAGAACATTTGCCTATTTGCTTTAGAAATCTTGTAATTATACATTATTCATTTGCCTCTTTGTGATGTAAATTTTTTTAAATCTTGAGACTTCTACAACCCAGCACTGTCTTTCTCAAGAGCCATCCTTTTGAAATGTTGCAATCAAAGAAGATAACACCGCACCTCCCAGTTTCTATTAGAGAAAGGAGTTGAAACCTCTGCCCCAGCTTAGCTTGAACCTGTAACTTTACCTTCTATCCTGAAAACATGAGAAAAAAAATTTTTTTTTGTCTGTGGAGAAAGACAAAAAGCAAATACAGATGATCTTCAATCACCAGGATCCAGCTCTCAAAACTTTCCAACCTTTTGTTTCAGGAGTCAGACTGAGCTGTGGCCTTTCTCTTCCTTATTTGCAACTGTTTGGAACAAAGTCTTTCTCATTTGCTTTAATTAACTAACTCTTGTGCAATTATTGCTCTGACAAATGTTTTAAAAATCCTAAAATCAAGTGAAATAAATTGCTTACGGAAAAAGTGACATTACTCCAGAGAAAGTTGATCCAGCTGGTCAATAAATATTTTAACATAGTTTTAAGATTTCAAGCACAACAAAATAATGCTTTAGGCTTGCAAATTAAGTTGAAAGTGTGGCTTTCATGGAACTTCTTTGCACTGCTATGGTGAATTTCAGTATTGATGTATTTCTGTGTCCTTTGTCATGTGATTTTGTGATTTCCAAAAATAAAAGGGTGGAATCTATTTTCCCATTACTTGAATTAGGATAAGTCTTGCATTTCTCAAAGGAATGTTGCTAGTAGGATGTGACCACAGCTTCAAAAATGTTTTTATGACTGCATTCCCTTGCTCCTGTACTGATACCATTGTCCTGAGAAAGGTGCACCTAGACAAGCACTCTGTTTCAGCAGGAAGTGTGATACATGGTGTGGGCTACCCCAGCCTGGCCCAACCTAGGCAGATGATCTGAGCTAACTTTGGCTATAAATCCTATCTCCAGCAAAATCCTTAGAGCTGTCAAAATTAACTCAGCCTAAATCAATGGACCCTCAGCTATTTAGCAGGACTTTAATGTTGTATGTCACTGAGATTTTGAGGTAGTTCATTATTGAACAAAAGTTAGTAGATCTAATAATATTTAATGACCAAAATTAGTGGAGTGACACAAGAATCTCAAGGGATAAAAGAATTTTGTATCAGATCACTTGTTTTTTAACTGCAACAACTATAGAAAAATCATTTTAAATGCAATAACAAAGGACTATTACTAACCTGAATTCTTCAAAGGAAACAAGGAATAGCTCTAAACACTCAAATGAATCTATGGTGATTTTAGTAAAAAGAATTCCAATGAGCACTAAATATATTAAATTGAAGAACCTCAGTTCTAAAAGCAAGTTGAGATAAAAATGAAAAAGTAGAATATATACATTACACATATGAACAATGTAGAAATGATGTGCTTAAAATAAAAGAGGAGAAACAGAGACATAATGTCAAAAACATAAAAATACTCTCACTGCATGCTTCCATTAATAAAGGCCAAGTAAAAGGTGACAAAACAAGTAGTATAAATCTTAGGTTATTCAAGAATACAAAAGTAAATTCTAAAAAAGATAATTGCAGTGGCACATATTAGGGGATAAATTTTATGGTTTTTTTTTTTTACTTAAATACTTTTATTGGTACATTTTAGGTATACAATATGTTTATGTTTATCATTGGGTGCTGTACATGATGTATCTTGGTTCTTATTTTTCTGGTATTGTTTTTATAGACAGGATCAATAGGTGCTGGAATTCAAAAGACAGAATTAGATATAGCTCATGAATCCCTAACTCCAAACATCCTGATGACAACTGTCTTACTCTGTGATTTATCTTCTTAGCTTATCTTTTGCTCCAGTCTCTGCTGTGACAACTAATTGTATGAAGTTGAAATCAGATAGTGTGAGACCAAAGTGACTCCATTTTGCTTATGTGAAACCAGAATGACTCCACTTTTGCCCAAAATGGAGTAGTCTCCTTTGTCCTCTCACATTAATGATTAAAATGTGCTTGATCTAGGACAAAAGATACAATCTGTAACAAACCAAAGTTCCTAAGTTAATTACTCAGCCATCCGTTTACCCAGGAAATGAACATCCTGGGCCCACTATCTGTAGGAACCGTCTGTCAATGTGCTGACTGTCAGTGCTGAGTGGTCGTGACCATTAGTCACCGTGTCTGCTGACCATCAATACGTGACAGTTGCCCACTAACCTTTGTCCTTCTTTTCTTTTGTAAAACCTATATGTAATCGCCCCTTACCCCTGATGAGTTCACCCAATCAGAAATGTACACTTCATGCATGTTAAGCGCTGACCAATCATTGTAACTGCTAAGTAGAGAATGTCCAAACCTTGCTGTAACCTCTATAAAAACCCCGCTAGTTTGGAACTCGGGGCTCTCAATCTCGATCCGCTGTGTCGGTGACAATTGAGAGTCCCTGCTTAAGCTTGAATAAACGACCCTCGTGCGCTTACAGCGGAAACGGCCTCCTGGTGGTCTTTGGGGCCTCACAATCTGGGCACAACAATAGGAGCTTTCCTCAACTTCAAAACTATATTGATTTGTGTCCCAGAACTTTCTCTGACACCTCTTGGAAGCCACAGAGCATTCACTGGCAGACAACTTGGAAATGTTCAGGAGTTAATGCAGCTCTAAGCAGATGCCTATCCGATAGAGCTGAATTTCAAGGGGCACAACACTAAAACATCCTGTGGAGTTGGGGCTCAGGTATCTGCAGCCGAGTGTCACTTTTCCCAGTTCCCCCACCCTTCCCAAAACAAACTACCTGTGAGTGCAACAAGCCCTTTTCTTGGGTTTTGTTTTCTGAAGGAAATCTGGGATTAAAAAGGAAAATATTTAAGCAGTATGTGGAAAGTTCATAAGATCAACCACAAACATATGAAAATGTCAGTGATTTTTATAGGAAAACATGTCACAGTTCCTACTTCTAATACTATGGTTTATTGTGTGCAATTATATTGAAAGAAAATGTTAAATTTAAGTTAGAGATCATGCAAAACTACAGATACAATTTTATTTCCATCCAATTTCATGGACCTGCTGATTTCCATCCATAGACCTTTTTGTTAAAAATCCCTTGTGTATTAAGAGGGAAGCAAAAAATAACTGTCTATTTAAAACTGTCAGCAGTGACTCCTAAATTAACTCCCTCATTACCTAAACTGACTGTCTGGCTCTCAGGAACAGCCTTATAGCGAAAGGGGGAGTAGTGTATTGAAAGGAAAATGTTGCTGGACTGTTGACTGAAAGTAAATCTAGATAAAATAGGTTTTCTTTTCTTATGGGCATTTGTTTTGTTATCATATTATTAGGTATTGCATTGCTATCAGTGGATACAGATGCTTAGCTCTTACTAAAAATAATTTTTAAAAAAAATTTCTATGTGAAGTATCATATTTGAAATAGCCCATTTCATTTCAATGGTCTTGTCTACCTTCATTAGTCTTCAAAGAACAACCATTTGCTACCAAAGTAAATCAGTATTTTGAATGTGAAAAAAAAATCCCTTGTGTAGTAGATATTTTCTCTTTGTAGCAAACTGATCCATGAATTTATATACATTTTAATCTTCTTAATAACATATCATTAATTATATCAAGGTATTTTTAGTGTAGGGAAATCTTTAAAACACTTTGATCTTTTCAATATCATCGATCATATATACAAAATACATCCATGTGTATTTTAGGCAATTGAGAACTTCAAAACTGATATGGGATAGGTTCTGTTGGTCATTATTTAAAAGGGAAAGAATCATGTCAAATACATTCAACTCTTGCTTTAAGAAACAGTGTAGAAACCTGGCATAGACAAAAGTTGGCAGAAAGATTACTTATAAGAGTAGGGGGCAATAAACTCTAATTTTCATATATTATATTCCAGATAATTTTTTTAACCATTGTATTACTGAGTAACAAAATACTATAGATAATGTGCCATAAGCAACAGATACTTATTTCCTCACCATACTGGAGGTCAGGGAACCAGCAGGGCTATCTGTGGTGAGGTCTCTCTCCTTGGTTTGCAGCTGGCTTCCTTTTCACCATAATTCCATGGGGGTCTTTTATCTGTATACACTGAAGCTGAGATCTCCGATGTCTCCCCCTCTCATTGTAAAGACATCAGTCATATCATATCCCAACTCCACCTGTATGTCATTTCACTTTCATTATTGCCTTGCCTGATGCGCTGTGCCTAGAAATTCAAAGGAGGGATTAAGCTTCAACATATGAATTTTGGGAAACACAATTCAGTCTCCACCATTATGTCTACTCTTTGACCCTTATCTGCAAATTCAAGATTATTTAACTTTTTTCAAAATTATGTGAAGGGTAAATAAAATTAAGGATTGATCAGTTCACTGAGGTCATAAAAATAGAAGAAAATGCATAGTTGCCATTGAAAAATATTTTATTGATGAGATGAGAAATATTCACTTAAATCAAATGGAGGGCTGGAATTTATGTAACGAATGAGTGTGAAAGGCATGAATGTTTCTGCTACCTAAATTACTAGACCCTCGGCCAAGATGAGTTTGGGGTTGTAGAGTGCCCACTCAATATCTTGCCTCTGGCCTTCCTTCATTAAGAAAAAGGAAAGAAAATCAGTCATTCAGTTTGTTAGCTGTCAATATATGTTTGTTACTCATATCTTTAAATTGTGGCTTTAGAGTATTTTTTTATATTCAAAATCCCTTTATTGTTTAAATCTCTTCAGCAAAAATAACATGGTTATCTAAATATTCTCCAGCCTCTACTTTCACTTTATTAAAGCAATGGTTTTATTTTTTATATAATTTTCTATTTTATGAAAAATAACACAATTTCATAATCAAATAATAAAAGTAACAATTGGTATTACACCATGTATTGTTATCTACAAAGTACTTACTCTAACAGAGAAAGGTAAATAATATAAGACCCAAATGTTGGAAAAACTTACATCCCCAGTTCAGTCAAATGCAGGCAAAGAAAGCTCTCCCACTCCCCCTAAAAAAACACTAAAATAGCCTAGGAGTACCTTTGCTGGAGCAATTTAGATATACCCACTCCTCCAACTAAAGAGAAGAAAGGAAATACAGTCAAGCACAGAGTGAGTTCTCAAGGCTCTGCCAATCAGAAAAGTTGTTCCTCATCCCCTGAATAAGATTCCATGACTGAAGCACTCTCCACATAGAAAGGAAAAGCTGTATAAATGTACCATATATTAAAAGATGGGAGTTTTTTAGTCATTTCCCTCATCTAGGAGTCAGCTCATCCTTGCAAAAGGAACTACACAGTACTGATACAAACAATATAGGGAGTGACACAGGGATGGAGACTGAATGGAAAGCATTGGTAGGACACCAGGAGCAATCCAAAATGAAAGCGAAACACAAGTTAATTATGTTAATCTAGACATGGGCAGAAGGTGATAATAGGAAATAAACTGAAGAAGGAGGTAGATTTGGCAGTGGATATGTGAACTGTTGTATACTGATGAGTTTCTAAATGAAGACACAAACAAATGTCCTAATGGAGTCATGGTCTCATCACAGTTGATGGGTGATTTTAACATAAAAGAGAAATTGGAAAGTTCTTATTAAAAAAAGTTCTTATAAAAAAAGTTTTAAAAAAGTTAAAAGAAAGGTCTTATAAAAAAATTCTTATTTACACTCTCAGTTCCTCACACTAGAGAAACTATTTGGTATATACACATGTGTTTCCTATTTATTTCACTTAAGAGAATGGCCTCAATATGCATCAATTTAGCTGTGAATGTCTCTAGTTTCTCATTCTTTATGGCTGAGTAGTACTCCATTTTATTAAAAAACCACATCTTCTTTACCCAGTTTCCAGTTGATGGGTACTTGGGTTGTTTCCAAGCTTTAGCTATTACACATTGTGCTGCTACAAACATGGGTGTACATATATCACTGTGGTATGATTCTTCTAATTCTTTGGGGAAGATACCCAGCAGGAGAGTAGCTGGGTCAAATGGGACCCATAGCCCTAGTTCTTTGAGGTATCTCCATACTGATTTCCACAGTGGTCACACCAGTCTGCACTCCCACCAACAATTGAAAAGGGTTCCTTTCTTTCCGCATCCCTGCCAGCATTTGTTATTGATTGATTTCTTGAAAGCAGCCATTCTTTCTGGGGTGAGGTGGAATCTCAGTTTTGTTTTCATCTGCATCTCTCGAATGATCAGTGATGTTGAACATTTTTTCATGTGTTATTTGCTGCTTTTACTTGTTTGTCTGAGAAATGTCTGTTCATTTCAGATGCCCATTTTTGACTTGGGTCTTTGAATTTGGGGGGGGGTCTGATTTTTTTCAGTTCTTTATGTATTCTAGATAGTAGTCCTCTGTCTGAGGTACAGCTGCTAAAAATTTTTTCCCACATTGTAGGTTGTCTTTTACTCTGTTGGTGGGTTTTCTTGCAGTCCAGAAGCTTTTTAATAAGATAAAATCCCAGTTGTTGATTTTTGTGCTAGTTCCCGTGCTACTGAGGTCTTGTTCATAAAGTCTTTTCCTATGCAAATGTCTTCAAGAGTTCTACCTAACTTATCTTCCAGTAAGTTCATTGTTTCTGTCTTAATATTTAGATCTTTAATCCATTTTTATCTTTGTTTAGTGCATGGTGATAAGTATGGGTCTGGTTTTAATCTTTGGCAGGTTGAAATCCAGTTTTTCCAACACCATTTATTAAAGAGGTTATCTTTCTTCCAATGAGGATGATTGGCTCCTTTGTCAAAGAGGAGGTGGCTGAGTATGTCTGGAGTTGTTTCTGCATCTTTTAGTCTAATCCACTGATTCACAGGTCTGGTTTTTTTTGCCAGTACCAGGCTGTTTTTAATCACAGTAGTTTTGTACTATAGTTTCAAATTGGGGATTATGATACCCCCAGCCATTTCTCTGTTGCCTAGAATTGCTTTTGCTATTCTAGGTCTCTTCTGGTTCCAAAAGAATATTTGGATTGTTTTCTCTAGATCTGTGAAGTATATTGTTGGAATTTCAAATGGCATTGCATTAAATCTACATAGTAGTTCTGGAAGTATAGCCATTTTCACTACATTGGTTCTTCCTACCCAGGAACAAGGGATGTCTTTTCATTGCTTATATCCTCTTCAATCTCCTTTTTCAGAGTGCTGTAGTTTTCAGCATAGAGGTCTTTTGCTTCCTTTGTTAGGTTGATTCCTAGATATTTCATTTTTTTGGATGATATTGTAAAAGGAATCGTTTCCCTAATTTTTTTCTCAGTGAGTCTGCTTTTTGTGTATAAGAAGGCTATTGTTTTTTGAGTGTTGACCTTATATCCAGCTACTCTACTGAATCTGTCAATAAGGTGTAGAAGTCTTTTGGCCGAGTTTTTTCAGTATTCTATGTAAAGTATCATATCATCAGCAAATAATGACAGTTTAACTTCTTCCTTTCTTGCTTTATTCTTTTCTTTCTTTCTTTCTTCTGATTGCTGTGGCTAATGTTTCCAGAACAATATTGAACAGGAGTGGTGATAGTGGGCATCCTTGTCTTGTTCCTGATTTTAGCGTGAAAGTTTTCAGTTTTTGACCATTTAGTATGATGTTGGCTGTTGGTTTCTCATAGATAGCCTTAATCAGGTTGAGATACATACCTTCTATTCCAATTTTTCTGTAGGGTTTTTATCATGAATGGGTGTTGGATTTTGCCAAATGACTTTTCTGCATCTTTTGAGCTGATCATATGGTTTTTGTCCTTGACTCTGTTAATATAGTGTATAACATTTATTGATTTACGAATGTTGAACCATCCTTGCATCCCTGGGATAAATCCTACTTGGTCAGGGTGTATGATCTTCTCGAAGACCCTCTGTAATCTGTTTGCCAGTATCTTGTTGAGGATTTTTGCATCTGTGTTCATTAGGGAGATTGGTCTGTAGTTCTCTTTTTGGGTTGGGTCTTTCCCTGGTTTGGGGATTAAAGTAACACTTGCTTCCAGGAATGAATTTGGAAGGCTTGCTTCCCTTTCAATTTGTTGATGAGTTTAAAGAGTAATGGCATTAGTTCTTTAAATATCTTGTAGAATTCAGCTGTGAAGCCATCAGGACCTGGGCTTTTCTTTGTTGGTAAATTTTTTATTACATTTTCAATTTCACTCATTGTAATTGGGGTGTTTAGAATTTCTATATCTTCTTCATTTAACTTTGGTAATTCATATGTATCTAGGAATCTGTCCATTTCTTCTGTTTTCCATTTTATTAGAGTACAGTTTCTCGAAGTAGGTTTTGATGATCCTTTGTATTTCTGCTGGATCTGTTGTGACTTCCCCTTTTTCGTTCTTAATTGCATAGATTTGAGCCTTTTCTTTTCCTTTTTTGATAATGTTGGCTATTGATTTTATTTATTCTTTTGAAAAAACACCTCTTTGATTCATTAATTTTCTGTTATCATTTTATTAGTCTCTATTGCATTGATTTCTTCTCTGATCCTTATAATTTCCTCTCTTGTATGAGCTTTGGGTTTGTTGTGTTCTTCTTTTTCTTGGAGCTTGATGTTATACATTAGGTTATTTATCTGAGTTCTCTCTGTTTTCCCAATATGGGCATTCACTGCTATGAATTTCGCGTGTAGAACTGCTTTCATTGTGTCCCATAGATTCCTGTATGTTGTACTGGCATTATCATTTACTTGTAGAAACTGTGTAATTTCTTCTTTAATTTCCTCTGTTTCCCATTTGTTGTTCCAGAGGGTGTAATTCAATTTCCATGTTTTTGTGGGGGTTTTGAGGTTTCTTATGTTATTGGTCTCCAATTTTATTTCACTATGGTCTGATAATATACAAGGGGTAACTTCAATTCTTTTACATTTACCTGGACGTATCCTATGAGCTAGCATGTGGTCTATTTTGGAGAATGACACATGTGCAGCCAAGAAGAATGTGTATTTTTATTTTGTGGAGTGGAACACTTGGTAAACATCTATTAAGTCCATTTTTTCAATAGCTTGTTTCAGTTCTACAATTCCATTGTTATTTCTTTGTCTAAATGATCTATTTGTGATAGTGGGGTATTGTGGTCCCCCACTACAATTGTATTAGTGCTTATTTGGTTTTCATGTCCATTAAAATTTGTTCCGTATAGTTGGGGGTATTTGTATTTGGTGCATATATATTTAGGATTGTCATCTCTTCCCCTTGGATTATTCCCTTCACAAGGATGTAGTGACCATCTTTGTCTTTCTTAATTAGTTTTGGTTTGAAAGCTACTTTGTCTGTAAATAAGATTGCTATGCCTGCTTTTTTCTGGGTTCCTGTTGCATGGAGAACTGTTTTCCATCATTTAACTTTCAGTCTATTAATTTCTGTTTGAGTTAGGTGTGTTTCTTGTATATAGCATATTGCTGGATTTTGCTTCTTAATTCATTCCGTCAGTCTGTTTCTTTTGATGGGTGAATTGAGGCCATTAACATCGATGGTTACAATTGATAGATATTGACTCATCTTTGTCATGATGTTTTACTGTTGTTAGCTCTTTTATTTCTTATTTTCCCAGCTTTCCCTTTAGTGTCTTACCTTGCCTGATGGCTTCCCTCTGTTGGGCCTCATGGAGTTGTGACCTTCATTGTCATTTTCTAGGATATTGCTTAGAATTGTTTGTAGTGCTGGTTTGGTGTTCATGAAATTTCTCAGGTATTCTTTGTCGTGGAAGTATCTAATTTCCCCTTAGATTTTGAAAGATAATTTTGCAGGATACAATAGTCTAGGTTGGAAGTTATTTTCATTTAGGGCTTGAACTACTTCGCTCCAGGCTCTCCTTGATTTGAGGGTTTGTGTTGAAAAGTGTGCCGTGATTCTGATGGGCTTTCCTTTGTAGGTGATTTGTTTCTTTTCTCTAACTGCCTGTAGGATTTTTTTCTTTTGTTGGCTTTCTGGGATCTTGATTATTATATGTCTAGGTGTAGGGTTTTTTTCATCATGGCTAGCTGGAGTTCTATATGCCTCACTTATCTGTATGTCCAATTCTCTACCTCTGTATGGGAAGTTTTCTACTATTACTTCTGTGAACAGTTTTTTTATGTCAACTGTACTTTCTCCTGTTTTTTCATGGACTCCTATCAGTCTTATGTTATTCTTTGCATCATCTAGCAGCTTCTGGATTTATTTCTCATGGTCTCTTACTATTTTTCAGAAATCTCTGTTTTCATGGCCCTTCACCACAATCCTGTCTTCTATATCTGATATTCTATCTTCAGATTCCCTTAATGTGCTCTGCATGCTTTCAATGGAGATTTTAATCTCCTGTATATCTGTTTGAATCTGTTTCATGGTTTCCAATTCTTTCTTATGCCGGACATTCATGGCTTCCAGCATGTTTCTGAGCTCATCTATTTTTTTATCTGTTTCTATTCTAGAGCCTTCAATCATGTCTTTCACTCTGCTCACTATCTCTGTAGTTATCTGGGAAATTATTTCCATTTTGAATTTTTCTAGAGCCTCATTCATCTGTTTTCTTACTTCCTGTCCTATCAGTTCAGGGTGTCCAGGTGGTTGATTATCAGATTTTTCTACCTCATTTCCCCCAGCATTTGCCTTTTGTGGGGTGGAAGTCTGAGTTTGTGCCTTACTTAAATGTCTTCTCATTTTTGTTTTTGGTACTGTCCTTGGTTTAGTTCCTGGGTTGAAACTTTGAAGTTGCTTATTGTAGGTATCTTTGTTGATATATTTAGATCACTTTTGGAATGACTGCTTCTCAGAGGTGTCTTCCAGATATAGCTAGTCTTTAGGTTTTGTGTCTGAAATAGCTCTGAGGCTGTCTCATTTTCATTATACTAGGAAGGACATCTGATTAGATCAATCACAACACCTTAGCTGAAGTGATACAATCAGCATCAAGTTTCTCTTAGAAAATGATAATTTGTTGTAGTTATTAATCTATCACCTTTAACTGTATTAATTACATCCAAATCAAGGGCCAACCTAACATATGTTTATAGTGAATAAACTCTTCAATATAGCAACATTACCTTTTGGAATATGGAGTTAGAAATAGTTGGAGAGGGAGGGATAGGTAGGTAGAAGGATAGGGGAAGGTTAGCAGTGATGTCTGAAGACACAGGTGAGAGAAGGAAAGAGAAAAAAAGAAAAATAAAGAAAAAATACAAATTAAGGCCAGAACAGGAACACAAAGGGAGGTGAAGAATAATGTGGGACAGTAAGGAAGTGAGGGAGAGAGAGAGAGAGAGGGAAAGAAAAGAGAAAAGATAGAAAAAAGAAAAAAATTTTAAAAGCATAGAAAAAGAAGAAAAAAGTTAAAAATAAGAGAAAAAAATTGTGGTAATTCTGAAACTAACAAAAGTTAAAAGTGAAGGGACTCCTTCAGGGCATGTCTCTGCTGTCACAATAGACAATGTGGGCAGCAGTGTGCAGTTATAAGTCAATGAGTCTCAGTAAGCCAGTCACAGACCTGTGAGATTCAGGCAGATTTCTGGCTGCAAGTCCCAAGTTGAGCTCCCTGTCCTCCTGTGGCGTTGAACTGTGCAAGGTTCTACTGCAGGTTCCAGCTGCCTTTCCCCTGAAGATAGTCCAGGTTCCGATGGGAGGTGATGATCCCTCCAACTTAACAAGCACGGTGGTCAGGTGTGCCTTTATTGCAGAGAATCTCTTCATTTTTCTACTGGGGTTCACTTTTTATCAGGGAGCCTGAGAGAGGCCTTCTCTCTCTTATTCACTTTTGCAGCTCAGGACAACACCCTTTACGTTCCCCTGTGCCTCTGTAGTGTGGAACCAGGTAGCTGCACAGACAAGAGGCCAGAGGCGGGTGGGAGGCTCTGTTGTTGCAGGCTCCTGTTGGGTGTGCCTGGCGGGGTCCTAACAGGTTCCTGGTCACAAGTGGGCATGGCTTGCCAGACAGAGCTGGGCTCAGTCAGCCCGGGGTGCTCTGCCAGCGTGGCTCTGCCCATGTGGCTCTGCTGGCGATTGGTCCAAGAAATGACTTTTTAAAAAATGATACCTTTAGCTACATTAAAATAGTTTGAGTTATTTTTATATCTTGCCTTATTCAAAGAAGAAGTCAATAAATGTAAAGAAATTGTGTTAACTTCATTGTATTAACTGCTAACATTTTTTATCCATTAATATGCTAGGATAGATTCTATTATTATAAAAATTTAGTATGCTTTCTTAGATATACTCCACTTTTCATAATGTAGTCATACTAATCACTCAAACATTAGAAAGCACCCATCAATCCAATTTCATTTTAAAAAAACGGCATTATATATTGCTCTCTGAAAAAGGCACATTTTACTCAAATTTGTGTTTTTATATTCTAGCAAAATAAAATGGATAGGACTCCATTTCTTTAGTGCTATAGATTGTACAGGAAATGTATGTACCCGGGTTCAGAAGCCTGGAGCATTTAACACCACCAAGGCTGATGAAGTGTGACATCTAAGCATTGGAGCTCCTGCCTTGCCCTCTTGAGACGGGCAGTCTGGGGGGAAAAAACAAACAGATTTCATAACATGAACATATTGAAGCATTCCTATGAAGAAGTCCACTGGAGAACAGAGTCCACCTGCCTACAACAAGCATCAACCCCTTGGCCATGTGAGTCACTTTACAGCAGCTTCCAAGTCACAGCCAATCTTAAGCCATAACCTTGGCTATGGTGTCCTGAGAGATCTCAGGCCAGAGTCATCCGTCAAAGTCAATTGGTACTTTGGGTGAAATGTAATGAATCAGTAAATAAACAACACAGAATGCAGTTTAGTATCAAAACTGGCCTATTTCCTAAAAACCAGTAAGCAAACACACACACACACACACAAACACACACACATCCTTAAAAACTGAAAATGTGCAATTGACTTTGAGAGCAGTTAACTGATAGGAAGACAGACTTTTGAGGAGAGTTTAATGCAAGTTTAAAGAGATGTACACATACTGCCAGCGGGAGACTAATGAGGTTAAACATGTGACATGAAGGCACTAGAGAACAATGAGAATCATTTGAGAAAAAAAATTTCAGAATCAAGAAAAGTCTGACTATATTCATACAACAATACTTTCTTAAAGTAACAGAAAAGTAGAAAATACACCTATTGAATTGGGTGACCAAGTTAGGTGAGTTCCACATAGATTGTTGAAGGTGCAGACTGAATGATCTACCATTCTTTAAATTGTTCTATGATCTTGGTATAAAAAACCGTCCTTACTAAATTCTCTGCCTACATTTTTTCATACTTCACACCCTTGCCTTTCATTTTTCTAACACTTACTTGTCTCCAAAGTTACAATTCCTACAGCTAACGGAAAGCTTAAAGATTCAATGAACCTATAATAGTGTTACCATGAAGCTTGTAATCCTGCATTCATTATAAAATTTGTTTTTACTTATCTCCCTCCTTAAACAAAATTAAATTAGACTATGATGACAATGAAACCTTTTGAAGTCAGGAAAAAATTTTTAACAATTTTTATTGTAAGACCTAAGGACAAAATTTGAGGAAAATTCAATTACTTGATTTTTCATTTTCAAATTTTGTCTTTCTGGTTTGAGTTACAAATGTATACAGTAAAAAAGAAAACCAAAACTCTAAAAATGAAAACTATACATAGATATTGAAATAATAACTTCTGGCTTGGTATGTGTGTGCATAAACACACAAACACATTTCTGTATCTATGTCTCTATCCATCTATCTGTCTACTTATACAGAATGTAGTGATCATCAGGGCAGAAGAAGGCATTTTGAACTTGGATTTGGGACTAATGGTTTTTTGGATTCTATTTTATCTTACTCCTTAGATGGAGAATCACCATTTTAAAATCTGATTTAGAATCTAACAACATTGATATTTGATATTCAGTGGATTTATTATTTATGAAGCTTCATTCGTGCAGGCAGGTAAGAAGGCATATGTATCTTCCAGACTTCTCCCATAAATGAGTTTATCCATAATGTTATAGTCAGCTTTGCTCTAAAGTAGGGCAAACAAAACCAATTATCTGAAATATAAAAGCAACAACTCTTAATTATAAAATATTTTAGACCATTCTCATGCTTTTCATTATCATTCCCCTTATATCAGATATTTTTGTTTGGTTAAAAATTAAATTTATTTTCAACTGATACATAAAATCATAAAACTTGCATAATAATGAGCTATCATATGATGTGTGATACATGTATGCATTGTACAATGTTCAAATTAAATTAAATGTATCTATGTGCTTACCTATTCAGCATTTCTTATTTTGAAAACATTCAAAAATCACTTCTTCAAGCCAATATATATATTCCCATTCAAGTTCTACTAACTGACATTTTCACCAGCACTATTCAAGTGTTCTCCATACTCAATACTCTCACCAACACCTTTGTTTGTCATTTTGGTAGTTATTTTTATGGAACTGATACTTAATTGTAGTTTTGATTTGCGTTCCCCTTATGACTACCAATGTTAAGCACTGTTTTGTGTACACAACTTGTATGTTTTCACTGTAAAATGCAAATTTAGGTCTATTGCCCATTTTAAATTGGGTTATTATCATCATATTTGTTTGCTATTGGGTTGTTTGAATTCCTTATACATTCTAGGGACTAACCTTTTGTAATATAAACAGTTTGAAAATATTTTCTCACATTATGTACATTGTTTCTTCATCCCGTTGATTATTTTCTTTAATGTGCAGAAGCTTTTTACTTGAGTAAATCCCATTTATCTATTTTTACTTTTTGTTACTGTGCTTTGGGGGTTTTATAGGAAAACTTTTTTCCTTTTCCTGTATCCAGAAGCATTTTCTTATATGTTTATTCTAGAAATTTCAAGGTGTCAAGTCTTACATTTAAGGCTTATTACATCATGGATTGATTTTTCTAAGTGATGACAGCTAGGGGTAGATTTTCTTTCTTTTGCATGTGGATTTCCAATTTTCTGGCACCATTTATTGAATAGACTATGTTGAAAACAAGTTGGCTATCTATGTATGAATTTATGACTAAGATCTCTATTTTCCTAACTAGTCTATGTATCTATTTTTATGCCATTGCCATGCTGTTTTGATTAGTATAGCATTGTATCATAGTTTGAAGTCAGGATGAGGATAATACCTCATCCTTTGCTCTGTTTGCTCCAGATTGCTTTGGACATTTATTTTTTGTATGTTGTTTGTTTGTTTTGGGGCTCCATACGCATTTTAAGATTGTTTTCTCTAGTTCTGGGAAGGAATTCTTTAGAATTTGAAAACTATTGATATTTTACATCATTTTAGGTAGAATGTCAATTTTAATAGTACCAATTCTAATAAATTAACATGGGATGTCTTTCTATTTTTGTATCTTCTTCAATTACTTTCATCAGTATTTTATAGTTTTTAATGTAGAAATCTTTTCTCTCTTTGGTTAAGTATATTTTTTTAATGTAACAATTTTAAATTGCAGTATTTTCTTGATTTTTGTTTCAGATAATTAGAAATTGAGGTATAGCGCTAAAAACGTTCTTAGAATGAATAAATAGAGTTTCAAAATAGAATAAAACTAGAAAATCAGTATCACTGCAATATGCCAAAATAACAACTCTTACTAAATACTAGTAGCTAAGCACTACTAAGTGCTAAACAATAATGCTATTGTGAAAATAATTGAGATAGTAAGTATATTTATAATTTCTAAAGATGAAATTTAATCTTTAGAGAGTTTGAGAGACTTTCCACAGATAATCCTTTTAGGAAGTAGTAGAGATGTGCTTTAAACTAAGGCAAGCTACTTTTACAGCTTGAAGGAAGAACTGAAACCAGCGTTATGTTCCTTGTGTAAGGAAATACAGAGCACAGTTACAGAAGCTGAGAGCAGGTCTAAGCATTCTTACTGAACAGAGTCACTCAGCAAATATAGATAGTTATTCAAATTAAGTCATCCAAATACTTAAAATTAATACTTTCTTACAGTCTACTTTTCCTTCTGGATATCATGGATAGACACAAAATTGACAATTACTCACTTTGTAACTCATTTTATTAGCGAGTTATAGAAAATGAAGCAAGATTAACAGCAAATGCAATCTTTACAACTTATTTTTAGTCTAAATTATCTTCAGTATATTGTATATCGTCAGGTACTTGACTTTTATGAATTGAGGTTATGGTCAATGGGAGATAGTAGGGAACTCACCAGGTATGCCGCATTTCACTGGAAATTTATTCCAATTCACCTGATATGAATGTGCTTGGATCATAACACTTTTACGATTGAAATCTCTTCTTATTTTAAAGAATAATATACACCAGTCATCCCACCCACCACTCAGGAGGCAGAAGCAGTAAATGACAGAGAGTTCGAGGACAGCCTGGATTTATAGTGAGTTAAAGGCCAGCCTGAAGGCCAGACCATGTCTTTAAAAACAAAATAAATAAACCTATTAATAAATATTGGTTTTACTTTAAAATTTTTATTTAGATATTTTTTCAAGCAAAAGGAAAGCTGACTGATAAACTACATTTATATTTTTGGTATATAACATAGTAAGAATATCAATATATGAGTCCTCAATCTATGAAATTTGATACCTTAGAAATATTTTTCTATTCAATTGCCTTTTTAACCCTCTCCCTATGTCTATTCTTTCGTATCACTTCCTATTTTTAACTTGCTAACTACTCTCTTGATACATATCTGTTCATACATGTGTTGAATTTTCACACTGTCAAGATTGTTTACTTCTTAAGCAAGTCTGGTCATGTAATTCCTGTGAAGCCAATAACACCACTGGAGGTTCTCCATAGGCTAAAACATAAATAGTACGTTCAAGATGCAAATATCTAAAGATGGAATGTAAAGTCTTTTGCAATGTAAGTCCATAATTATTTTTATGGAGTCCTAGACTATTATTTCTTATACTCTAAATGACAATTATTGCATGTACAATGGCATTTCAAACATATACAACACTATTTCATGTTTTGAACATGGTCTCACCTGTGTCTTAAATATACATATAATTTCTGTTCTCTTTGAAAAAAGCTAATCTTTGAAATTCAAATAAAGAATCGCAGTTTTTTCAAAGCAATTCCAACATTTATGTACAAATTACTCAATAGTACTGATTTTCACTTTATAATAGTGACTGTTAGCACACAATGTTTGTGTTTAGTACATGAATGCATAATGTTTAGCATGTAATGTTATGTATGCCAAAGTTTTATAAAGATATACACTTATTAGAATATATAATGTTTGAAAATGACATACATAGAACTTACTTAGGGTGTTCTTTTTTCCCAAAATCTGTTAATCCTTCCTTTTTCTTTTCTTTTTTAATGAAGTTTATTGTACATTTTAGGTATAAAATAAAATGACATTCATCATTGGGAATTGGTACCTTTACATGATATATCTTGCTTCTTACTTTTCTCCCCATTCCCCTGCCCTCCCTTCAACCCCTCCACCCTTCCATATTTATAAAGACTTTGTTTTCATTTTTTTCTTGTCTCATATTTATTCCTTTCCCTTCTTTCCTTCCTCCTACCTTCTCTAATTTCCCCTTCCCCTTTGGAACTTTTCTTCCTATTTCACATTATCTATTATAGATTTTGATCCTTATTTACACTTTCAGTTTCTCACATCAGAGAAAATATTCAGTATTTACACGTGTGTCCTATTTAGTTCACTTAGAAATATGGCCTCAATGTGCATCCATTTAACTATAAATATCTCTAGTTTCTCATTCTTTATGGCTTAGTAGTTCTCCATTTTGTAAAAAACCCACATCTTCTTTATCCAGTTTCCAGTTGATGGGCAATTGATCTTTTTCCAAGTTTTAGCTGTTACACATTTTGCCACTATAAACATGGGTGAGCATATATCACTGTGGTATGATTCTTTTAATTCTTTTAAAAAATACCCTGCAGAGGAATAGCTGGGTCAAATGGGACCTCTAATCCTAGTTGTTTGAGGTATCTCCATATTGCTTTCCACAGTGTTTGCACCAGTCTGCACTCCCACCAACAACGAAGGGTTCCTTTTTGCCACAGCCCCACCAGCATTTGTTATTGATTGATTTCTTGATAGCAGCCATTCTTTCTGGAGTGAGGTGAAATCTCAGAGTTGTTTTCATGTCCATTTCTCAAATGACCAACGATGTTGAACATTTTTTCATATGTTTATTTACTGCTTCTAATTCTTTGTCTGAGAAATGTCTGTTCATTTCAGATGCCCATTTTTGGACTGGGTTTTTAAATTTGGGAGATCTGATTTTTAAAAATTTCTTTATGTATTCTAGATAGTAGACCTTTGTCTGAGGAACAGCTGGTAAAAACTACAGTACTATGAAAGAAGAGATTGAGGAGGATATCAGAAAATTGAAAGACATCTCTTGCTCTTGGTAGGAAGAACCAATATAGTGAAAATGGCCATATTTCCAAAACTGCCTAAGAGATTCAATGCAATCTCAATTGAAATTCCAAGAGCATATTCCACAGAACTAGAGAAAGCAATCCAAAAATTCATTTGGAACAAGAAGAGACCTAGAATAGCAAAAGCAATTCTAGGCAATAAAGGCAAGGTAGGGGTATCATAATCCTCAATTTAAAACTATATTACAAAGCTACTGTGATAAAAACAGCATGGTTCTAGCAAAGAAACAGACCCGGACCAGTGGAACAAATTAGAAGATGCAGAAACAACTCCAGACACACTCAACCATCTCATCTTTGACAAAGGAGCCAAACACCCTCACTGGAGGAACGATAGCCTCTTTAATAAATGGGGCTGGAAAAATCGGGTTTCAACTTGCCAAAGATTAAAACTAGATCTGTATCTCTCACCATGCACCAAACTAAAATCAAAATGGATCAATGACCTAAATATTAAAACAGAAACACTAAATGTCCTGGACGAGAGGTTAGATAGAACTCTTGAAGACATTGATGTAGGAAAAATTTTAGGAACAAAACCTCAGTTGCATGTGAACTAGCACAAAGAATCAACAACTCAGATCTCATCTTGTTAAAAAGCTTCTGCACAGCAAGAGAAACCACCAACAGAGTGAAGAGATAATCCACAATGTGAGAATCCTTCCTTTTTTTATGCAGTTTCCTTTTCAATGTATGAGGGAATGTGATATATCTGTGGCCTTCCTCTTGAATTCCTACTGGGTTTTTTTCAGTCCTTCATTCACCTTTACCTTATGATATTCTGAGTAACCAGGGTTGTTTGAAAAATCCCTTCCCTTCCAGTTTTTATCAATCCTAGTCACAACTAGGTCTTTCCTATCTTTCAGTGCCAGCACAGGACCTCTGATACATCATTTACAAAGGACATTGGAAGACTATTTAGCAGAAATTTTACCTGATGTGTATTTGGCTAAGACAAATATTTAATGAGCATCAAGAATTAACCTGGATTCTGGGGACCACCAAAATATTTTGGCTGTTAGAAAGACACAATTGAAGCTGGGGTTGGTGGCATATGCCTGTAAAATCCTAGCACTTGGAAGGCTGGAGCAGGAGAATGGCCATAAGGTTGAGGCCAGCATGGCTACATAGTGAGTTCAAGGCCAGCCTGAACTACATAGTGAGACTTTGTCTCAAAAAAATCAAAACAAAGAAAAACAAAACAAACTAAAACAAAAATACACCTCAAAATACTTGTCTATAAATAAATATCTCCTAACATTTTAAAATTTGGTGAGAAATTGGAATCAGATTCCCAAAAGATTGCACATTTCTTTAGTCATTAAAAATGCTTGCATTTATTAATTCTATATCTAAAATAATTTTAGTGATACTACTGTCTTTTGTCAGATATAGTATCAATATACCCTGCTTACTAAATGCATTGCTAAATTATAATTGTTTGCATGGTGGATTGCTTTTATTTAGACATCATTAATATGTTATCTTTTACACAGATTTTGTTAGAAATAAAACATTTAAAAATTTTAATGGCTTTTCCTTTTTATTTTATTTTATTCATGATATATAGTTATATTCATAGGCCAATCACAGAAAGTATTATGTTAAATTTGAAATCTGAATAGAAAAAGCATTTTAAAGTTCCACAGGGGAATTAATTCATATCACCCTTTGTTTTTCTCTCTACTTCTTTTATGTTTAAAAATATGAGAATGGCTAATGGATGAAAATTGCTGCTTAGCTTATGATTCCCAGACATTCATTGTGACCTCCTTTATGTTTCTTTGATCCTTAATAATGGTAAATTTAACCAAATTGCTCTTTTTAATATTCATTTCATCCTTTCTTCTTTGACTTTCAGACTTTATTTTTATATTTAAATATCTTTTTAAAATTAGATTCAATATCATGCATTGTATTTTGCAGCATTGTATTTTTATTATCATTATGAATGCATGTAATTTTAGACTTTGTGTTATAAACATAATTAAATTTCCTTAGAACTTTTATCTGAATTCATGTTATGGTTTGCATTTGCTTTTCCTTTCAGATTTAGTAGATTTAGGCCAGCAAACTACAAGTTAATAAAAAAATATGAAGTCAAAGTTCAGGGTTTAGAATGAACTGCTTTATTTTTTTCCTTCTGTCTTTTTCAATATTTTCTCAGCCACATTTTCTATGAAGATATATCCATAAAAAGCAGAACTGCCTTGTCAATAAGAAATTCCTTAAGTTACTGACCTTTAGCTTGTAGATGGTCATAACTGAAATGCAACAGGTTACTTTTAATTAGTTCAGATGTCATGCCAAAGGAAAAATAGTGAAACAAAGTCATAATTCCAGTAGACATTTTGTTCCTTAGGGATTTGAAAAAAGCTGACAGGAGCCAATGCTGTCAAACTTTAATGACTTCTTTAGGCTGAGTGACAACACAACATTTCAGTATAAGTAGGTCAAGGTTAGTGTCTCACTCACTGGTAACACCAACTCAACCCACAGTACTGAGCTTGTATATCACAGTGAAATCAGAAGAGCAAAGGAGAAAGGCTTAAAGTTGTGAAGTTATTTTTTCTTCTCAACTATTTACTAAATCCTAGTTGTAAACTCAATAAAGCAATATAAGCTATCCCTAACTTATGTAGTTCTGCATATACTCTTTCAACAAAGAGTTGACAAGTTCAGATTAGAGCAGAGATTTATACTCTCAGCTGTGTGAGAGATCTAAGTTTGTAATTATTGATATACTTGATAAGGAATGAATGCGGTTATTAACAACTTTTATGAAAAAAGAAAGCTTAAAATCTGTGATATGTAATTGGTGAAAAAACAGTCTAGTATGATGTGATTGCTACAAGAATTGAATATATTTTCTTCTGAAATTTATCATATACCTTTTTGCCCACATTAAGTTTCTCATTGAAGACCTAAAATAAAGTAAGTACAATTGTTCTCATCTTGCTTTTCCTCAAAATTATTCAAGTTCATTAATATTCAGCATTGCTTGCTCATAAAGATTTGTCAAATAACTTCAAGAAATATGAATTTAACTAATGTAAAATCTGTACATCTGTATAAAAATGCATGCACCAATATCTATATAAAATAATCTAAAAATGCCAAAGGAATGTCAGTACAAAAACAAATCAATATAGAGTGCATTTTTTGTTTTGTGTTTTCTTTTTTTGTATCTATAGTGGTGTTGCTTTATTTTTAGTGCATTGTGTGGCTTTCTTAATTTGATGGAATAAATATTTATCATTTGTGAGAAAATCATGGAGACATAGGGAGAAATGTAATCACCTACAATTAAATTGCTGTAAATATTTTGTCACATTTTTGTCTGGTGTTTATCTCACACTTTCAGTGGAGTCTATGGGAGTCCTTTGATGTCAGTTTACCTACACTTGTGGGTAAATTCAGTTTTCTGTGAGAATTCATGGAGTTGAATTTGCTTCGTGTGAGTTTTAGGTATTCTACACACCAAGTAGTGTTATGATATGAAATATTCAATTCCATAGATTTTATATGTATGCTGATAAAGTATCCTCATTGATTTTACATTTATCTTCTAATTGACATTATTTATGCTTAATTGATCAAACAAGTATCTAGATACACTATAAAAGAAATATTTAGGTGTCTCCGAAAGGCAAATCTTTAATCAATAGAAGTTTTATTTCAAACTCTTAACTACAGAGTCCAGCACTTGCTATTTTTACCACCATTAATACAATTACATCTTCCTTTTTAAATTTTAACTATTCTGTGTCAACAAAAATTAGTGATGTAAAATTGGTGGCAATAGAATGGACAGGCTACTTTATTCCAAAATGATCTTGTATTTTATGTTGCATTCAATATAATTTGAATTACTCCTATTTTTTATGAAGTTCAACAAATGATGTAGAAAGTCCACTTGTTGGTTAGCAGCACATTTACCAACTGAGAGAAACTACATTCAAGTCAGTGAGTGCCACAGCATGGTTGTACATAAACTGAAGGTATGGATGGCTGTCATCTTTAAAATCAACCAGAGACAGCCTTTTAAAGTACTTATGTGCCATGAATTCTTTTCAGTGCTTAATAAATATTGATTGATTTAATATTGTCGAAACCTACCAAAAGACTTCAAGGACAAATAATCAAATTCAGTTTTGTAGCAGGATACAAAATCAACACACAAATATCAACAACATTCCTATACAGCAATAATAAACCCATCTAAAAACATTAGGAAAACAATACCATTGATGATATATTCAAGAAACAATTAAATATTTAGAAGTTAACCTAATCAAGAAGGGAAGGGTCTCTGTAACAAAAACTGCAGTAATCTGAAAAAGGAGATCCAAGAGGATGTCAGAATGTGGAAAGATTTTCCTGGTTTCTGGATAGGCAGAAACAATATTGTCAACATGACCTTTGCTAGATATATTTAATGTAATCCCAAACAAAATTTCAATGGCATTCCTCCATAACAACAACAACAAAAACGATCCTAAAATTTATATGGAATCAGAAGAGACTCATAATACGAAAAGCAATGCTGGGCCAGAGATCAAAGGAGGAAGCATCACATTACCAAATTTCAAATTATACCACAAATCTATAGTGATAAAAACAGCATGGTACTACACAAAATCAGACATGTGCATCAATAGAACAGAGGAGGAAAAAATCCCAGCCATGCTCAGCCATCTCGTTTTTGACAATGTGGCTAAAAACATGCTAAAGGAGAGATAGGCTCTTTAACAAATGGTGCTGGGAAAACTGGTTACATTCAATGGAAAGTTTAATCCAGATCTGCATCTCTAGCCATGCACTAAAATAAAATAAAAATGGATCAAAGACCTGAACATTAAAACAGGAACACTTAATCTGCAGCAAGACAAAATAGATAAACTTCTTGAACACAAAGGCATAAGTGAAGACATTTTGAACAGAGACACAATTGCCTAAGAAATAACATCAAGAATCAAGTGAGATTCTATCAAATCAAAAAGCTTCTGCATAGCAAAAGAAACAATCAATAGAGTGAAGAAACAAACTACAAAATGGGAAAAATATTTGCCAGCTACTCCTCTGACAGAAGACTAACATCTAAAATATATAAAGAACTCAAAACTTATGCCCCTCAAAATATAAGAACCAATAAAAATCACCAAATGAAATAAGTAATACTTCTCAGAAGTACAGATGACCAATAAATACATGAAAAATGTACAATATTGATTCCCATTAGAGAAATGCAATTGAAATCAAAACTGAGATTACATTTTACTCCAGAAAGAAAGGCTATCATCAAGAAATCAAGTAATAACACATTCTGATCAGGCTACATGCAGAAACCAAGACTTCTACACTGTGTGTGGGAATGTAAAGTACTAAAACCATCATGGATAGTAGTATGGCAATTCCTCAAAAAACTAATAATAAAAATTCCATTCAACCCAACTATTCCTCTTGTAAGTATCTTCCCCAGTTATTTATAGACATCATATCAGAATGATTCGTCCATACCTATGTTTATAGCAGCAAAACTCATGATAACTAAATCTTACAAATGGCCTGTATATCCATGAAGAGATGAATGGATAAATAAAATGTGTTTTTTTACACAAAAGAGAACTACTCTGCCATAAAGAAAGATAATTTTGAGGGGCCAGGGATTTAGCTCAGTGGTTTCACCACCTGCTGCGCAAGCTCAAGGACCTGAGTTCGATCCCCGGTTAAAAAAAAAAAAAAAAAAAAAGAAAGATAATTTTGAGTCATTTGTAGGAAAACTGTTGCACCTTGAGATTGTAATATTAGGCAAAATAGACACATAAGCCTAATAGACTTTCTTATACAAGGAACACAAAGTATAAATAATTTAAGGAGCAAAATAAAGAATTGATAAGAATCAGGGAGATAAATATTTCAAAAATGTAAAATAAATATAAAAACGGAGTAGAGGTGTAGGGGAAGGGAAATAAAATTATAGAATTAAGATATGTTATGTACATGTACCAATTCCTCACAATGAATGTGCAATAATTATGTCCCGTAAGCATCCACTAATAAAAACCAAGCAACAAACAGAAAGTACCATTCATTGTGAAAATATTCCAATAGGCAATTCCACTAAGTGTAATTCCACTAAATGAGGCAGAATGCAATCAAAAGCAGGCCAGAAGAGCTCAACAGCTTGCTCTTTCAATTTGACAATATTGGCATTTAGACTTTAATTCTATTTTTCTGTCCTCTAATTGATGAGGCTTTGTGTGTCTTGTCAGGCAAATTCTGAAAGAGATCGACATCACTTTATGTCACAGCTATGTAAGATGTCTGCATGTGTGCTGAAAGCATGTGTGTTTTCAATTTTAGGTTAATTTTGGATGCAGTAACATGCAGAGACAAAAAGCAATTGAAGAAACTTTACTTTGATTCATATATTCAAGCAAAGAAACTTTGAATTTTGCAGCATATTTTACACTATTTTAAAGACTTGCAGTATTGACAGAAGATACCATCCAACCAATACATACAGACACACACACACACACACACAGAGTATCTTAATGGGAAGAGATGGGAAGAGTATTTAAACACATTTTCCCCATAGTGGAAGCATACTAAATATAACTTGAAGACAGCAAAAAATACCTATTAGACATAAATTGAAGAAAGCAAAGATTTATGAATTGATATATAAAATCTATCTCACTAAATATCTCCCAGACTTTTATTAAAATTTTAGACCCTGATATTCAGTACAGAAAAGTCAAAAAAACACAATGGATTGGAAAAGGATTCATAAAAGTAAATTAAACAGAAATGGTTTCTTTTAGCCTCCGGAATACAGGGCTTTGAAGTTTAATAATGATTCTGTTATTAAAAACATGTTTTTGAAACATAACAGCTGTAGTTATTAATTGCCATAGGCATTTCAAAAATTTCTTTCCCCATATACTATGGATTATTATTTTTCATCATCCTAGGTGATAGAGTTTTTAACACTTTTTAAACTGCAGAAAATCAGAACCATAGAATTTAGACATTTTGAAGTCCTAATAGGAGGTTAGCTTCTAATTGCAAAGGTCCTACTTGTAGCACGGTAACCTGTCTTCCTTAGTAGTCAACTAATTAAATGATAGAGTACACTACAGCAGCAATCGGGACTTTCTCTTTTCCCAAGAAATGGGTTTCATCTTTGTGATGTTTAATTTTTTTTATTCATTAGGTGTATTGGTATGATTTAGTTATACAATACAATGACATTTATAGCTAAATGGATGCACATCAAGGCCATATATTTAAGTGAAATAAATAAGACACACATGTGTGATGTTTAATTTTATGTTCCAATTTGGCCAGGCTCTAATGCCAGTTCTTTGGTGAAATACTAGTCTAGATATCGCTGTGAATGTATATTTTATATGTGATTGGCATTTATGTCAGTAGACTTTGAATAAAACATATAGCCTACCTATTGTGCATAGGTCTCATCCCAAGAGCTGAGGACGATCGGGGGAAGATTGCGGTACCCTGAGGAATGAGGGACTGTCTCCCCAGGGATCTTTAGACCCAAGTCTGCTACATCAACTCTTCTCTGAGACTCCATTCTGACACCTTGTCCTGCAGATTTTCCATATGTCAGCCCCAACCATCATGAACCAATTTTTTTCAAATAAATGTGTCTCTCTCCCTCCACATATATATTATTAGCTTTATTTTCTTCACAAAAAGGAGCTGGTACTTCTTTCTTTTTCACATTTTTAAATTAATTTAATTAGTTAATTTTAACTAACACATAAAAACATTAAAAATGTACGTACTACAGGATTCCATGTAATGTTACATAGAGGTTGTGTGATGTTTAAATCAAGGGCTTCACTGTGTGCGTTCATGCACACCTGTAATCTCAGCATTCTGGGAGGCTGAAGTAAGAGGTTCACAAGTGTGAGCAAAGCCTGGGCAGTTTGGCCACTTGGTGAGACCCTCTCTTAAAAGAAACAAAGGGTAAAGGCTCTAAGTTCATTCCCCAGTGCCACACAAAAAATAAAACAATTAATCAAAATGTTGACACATCTAAGGTGACATTCAGGAAAAGTTTTTATGTGGTTGTTTGAATATCAAATGAAGAAATTTTTAGTTCTGTCATGTTATATTGTGGAAAATATTTTTATAAAGTTTGTTAATATCTCTGAACCCTAATTTTATCAAATGTAAAATGGCTATGTTGAAAGATTAAAATGAACTAAAAGGCTAAGATCAAGAACCGTCTGGGCTGGGGATTTAGCTCAGTAGTTCTGCCGCCTGCCCTGCAAGCACAAGGACCCGAGTTCAATCCCCGGTACCGAAAAAAAAAAAAAAAAA
>NW_004624999.1:77781-98852 GCF_000247695.1 Heterocephalus glaber
ATGTCCAATTCTCTACCTCTGTCTGGGAGGTTTTCTACTATTACTTCTGTGAACATTTTTTTTTTATGTCAATTGTACTTTCTCCTGTTTTTTCTTGGACTCCTATCAGTCTTATGTTATTCTTCTTTGCACCATCTAGGAGCTGCTGGATTGATTTCTCATGATCTCTTACTATTTTGAAGAAATTTCTGTTTTCATGGTCCTTAACTGCAATCCTGACTTCTATATCTGATATTCTATCTTCAGATTCCCTTAATGTGCTTTGCATGCTTTCAGTGGAGATTTTAATCTCCTGAATATCTGTTTGAATCTGTATCATGGATTCCATTTCTTTCTTATGTTGAGTAATCATGGTTTCCATTTCTTATGCTGGGTATTCATAGCTTCTAGCATGTTTCTGTTCTCATCTATTTTCTTATCTGTTTCTGCTCTAGAGCCTCTAATCATGTCTTTCACTCTGCTCACCATCTCTGTAGTTATCTGCGAGTTTATTTCAGTTTTGAATTTTTCTAGGTCCTCATTCCTCTGTTTTGTTACTTCCTGTGCTAACAGTTCAGGGTGTTCAGGTGGTTATCGGTCTTTTCCTCCTCATTTCCCCCAGAATTTGCCTTTTGTGGGGGTGGAAGTCTGAGTTTGTGCCTTACTTAAATATCTTCTCATTTTTGTTTTTGGTACTGTCATTGGTTTAGTTCCTGGGTTGAAACTTTTAAGTTGCTTATTGTAAGTACCTTTGTTGATGTATTTAGAGTCCTTATAGAATTATTGCTTCTCAGAGATGTCTTCCAGATATAGCTAGTCTTTAGGTTTTGAGTCTCTAATGGCTCTGAGGCTATCTCATTTTCATTATACCATGAAGAACAACTGATTAGATCAATCACAACACCTTAGCCCAAGTGATACAATCAACATCAAGCTCCTCTTAGAAAATGACAATTTGTTGTAGTTATTAATCTATCACCTTTAACTGTATGAATTAAATCAAAATCAAGTACCAACCCAACATATGTTTATAGTGAATAAACTCTTTATTATAGCAGCTTTACCCTTTGGAATGAGGATTTAGAAAGAGTTGGGGAGGGAAGTATAGGTGGGTAGAAAGGTAGGGTAAGGTTAACAGTGACGCCTGAGGACACAAGTGAGAGAATGAAAGAGAAGAAAAGAAAAATAAAGAAGAAATATGAATTAGGGCCAGAACAGGAACACAAAGGGAGATGAAGAACAATGTGGGACAGCAAGGTAGCGAAGCAGAGAGAGGGAAAGAAAAAAGAGAAAAATAAAAATTTTAAAAGAGTAGCAAAGAAGAAAAAAATTAAAAACAAGAGCAAAAAAAATAGTGGTAATTTTGAAAATAACAAATCAAAGATAAAAATGAAGGCCCTCCCTCAGGGTATGGCTCTGCTGACACAATAGACAATGTGGGCAGCAGTGTGCAGTTATAAGTCAATAACTGCAGTCTCATTAAGCCCATCACAGACTCGTGAGATTCAGGCAGATTTCTGGATGCAAGTCCCAAGTTGAACTCCCTGTCCTCCTGCAGCGTTGAACTCCCTGTCCTCCTGCAGCATTGAACTCTGCAAGGTTCTACTGCAGGTTCCAGCTGCCTTTCCCCTGAAGATAGTCCAGGTTCCGATGGGAGGTGATGATCCTTCCAACTTCCCAAGCACGTTGGTCTTGTGTGCCTTTCTTGCAGAGAATCTGTTCACTTTTCCAGTGGGCTTCAGTTTTCATCAGGGAGCCTGAGAGAGGCCCTCTCTCTTGTTCACTTCTGCAGATCAGGACAATGGCCTTTATGCCCCCCTGTGCCTCTGTAGTGTCCATCCAAGTAGCTGTACAGCCAAGAGTCTGGGGGTGGAGGGAGTTGTTCTTTCAGGTGCCCACACACTTAAGCTGGAGGCTCTTGGGTGTGCCCGGGGGGTGAGGATAGGCTTGGTCTCCTGGTCTCAAGTGCGCAGAGTGAGCCGAACTGAGCAGGGCTCACTCAGCCTGTGCTCGCTCTGCCTGCCCACACAGCTAAGCTCAGATGAAGATATGTTAAAGTAGAATATCTTCAAGTATTAAATATTGATGCTTGCTACCCTTTTATTGATTTAATATTAAGTACTTTCCATCAGAGATACTCATATATGTAAATATATTTGGAATCAGAGCTTGACTTTTATTTTATCATATTTTGGGGGATATTTATTAGGAAGTAAATAATAGATAGTGCATAAAATATTTTGGAAATATTATAATAACAAATCCAATAATATATCCATACAAACAAAGCCTATTTATTGATTATTATAAACTGATTAACACTTGGTTTGTTTCTACTAATATATTCATATATAGTTTCTACTTATATATATTATATTTATATATAACAATACATATAACAATTTATCAAAGAAGTAATTTACAGCTTATTGAAGAATTTGGTAACAATTTATCAAAGAATTAATAATAATTTAATTTTTTTAAAAGTGTATTTTTCCAGGTATTGCAATGACCACTTTTAATCCCAACACTTGGGAAACTGGGCCACAGGGCATGAACTGAGATCAGTCTGGGTTACATAGTGAGGAAGGTCAACCTGGACTACACATTCTGAGACCTTGTCTGAAAAAGTAAGTATATCTCAAAACAAAGAGTTAAGTAAGGATGTATTAAATAGACTGAGAAGCACTCCTCAATCACTTCACTGTTGTGGCTTACTCAGAAGCTTCTACTGACACTGGGAGAATGCCAAGGCTACTGAGAGCACGGTAGTGAATTTCAATGATATGGGAACTTTTACTCTCTATGATACACAGTTTAAATATTTTAAGGGTTAGGCCTTGATGCATACAATTTTGTTAACTAGAGAAAGGCTTTTTGTAATTTATTTGTAAAAATCTTCTTGCATCCATTTTAATTTAGAAAAATTAAACCTTTTTAATTTTCTGACTAAACAATTTGGAAGACTCTATATTTCAAATTTTAATTTAAAGTGTTTTTTGAAAACTAACAATAAAAAGAAATCCATCAATTTGGTTAAATTTTAAATATACTTTTGAAAGCCCTAATATAAAATATACTTCACTTAACTATAAGACAATCTGTGAGAACAAGAAATGTTCTCATGTAAAAGAATTCAGTATCACAATCGATTAACTACTTTTCTTTTACAATAATGCCAGTTATACCTGTCTTTTTATTTCACCCAATTCTCTTTCTTTCTTTTATAGAATAAATTTTAGTATTGAATGTTTCACACTCCTATGTTTTTGTGTCATAGATACATTATCTCTATTCTTCCACGCATTCATTTAAGAGTTTCATTATGGTTGAACAGGTAGATTAAAAAATTTTTCTATTTATCATAAATTGGTAGGAGACAAGTAAAAGCCATTAAGGAAGTGAGGAGAGTATCAGTAAGTAAATTTGAGAGAAAGTGTAATCACCTATATAAATTAACAATGGATTATTCATTAGAATAGGAAATTAGGGAGAAATTTTAGAGAAATGGGCACTTGTTACTGGCTACAAATAACATGTTTCTAAAAGCTTTCTTTATTTAATCCACAGGTTTGTAGAGTTCCTAGAGCGGAGATTTTCAGTCCCGTCACCATGTTTTGGGTATGGGAGAAGCTGTCCTTTGTAGGTCTTTAGAAGAATACTGGATTCTACCTATTGCTATTGTGTTTAGTTAGTACCTGCTTGCAGTACATGAAGTTTACATTCCTCTTGGGGTGTAGGTACATGTACTCTATACAAATGTTTCTTTTTTAAATCACCTTTCCACCTACCTCCCTCTTTGAATCCACTTTCCCCATTTTCATTCTTGTGTTATTATTATGCTTAGCAGGCAAAGTACAAAATAGCATAATAAAGGGTAAGTAGAAGGAAACAAGGAGATAGATTACTAATTATCAGCATCAAGTCTGATATGATTCTCTACATAGAAGACCCAAAAAACTCGGCCAAAGACTTCTAGACTTAATTGACAGGTTCAGGAGAGTAGCTGGATACAAGGTAAACACTCAAAAATCAATAGCTTTCTTGGACACAAAGAGAAGACTCACTGAGAGAGAAATTAGGAAAATAATCCCTTTCACAATAGCATCCAAAAAAAAAATATCTAGGAATCAACCTAACAAAGGAAGCAAAAGACCTCTACATTGAGAACAGCACTCTGAAAAAAGAGATCGAAGAGGATACAAGAAGATGGAAAGACATCCCTGTGCCTGGGTAGGAATAACCAATATAGTGAAAATAGCCATACTTCCAAAACCGCTATACAGATTCAATGATCCTCAGTTTTGACCAAGATGTGGTACAGATATTGACAAATGCCCCATTGTGAGCAAAATATATTGAGAACTATTGAAATCTTCAATTGCAAACAATTTATGGTATCTATGTCCCATGAAATAAAAAAGTACCAATTTATTATACCAGAATCGTATTCAGAATAGTTTAAAAACAGTAATTGTTTACATAATTATATACACAAATGTACGTTTAGATATAAAATTGATGTTTTCTGGAAATTATAATTGCTAAAAAACAGGCACAGCTGAATGAATTAGTATTAATAGATTGAAGAGATTTTATAGTACAAAATAAAGAACTATCAATTGAAGAATGATTTCTTTTTCAGTAGCTTTAGAATAAAAACAGTGGTTTATTTTTTATTTTTCTAAAGCAATTGGTCTGATAGAAGTATTTCAGTATTATACTAATTAAATTAGAAAGATTTTACAAATGTGAATATATTTTTAAATGAAAATAAGCTGTATTTACCTGTGCCCAAAAATGATTCAACTGTAATGAGTACATTGCTTAAGCAGAAGCCAGTTGTACTTTTATTGGGCAAATAATTATGGTTCTGCTTTTTTTTAATTATTTTCTTTGGTGTGTTTATCTAGGAAAATCTGTGTGCATGTATGTTTGGATATGGATACATACATGTATTCATTCACAGGTAAAGAGAGCAATGAGCCTCAAACTGCCATGCACAAATCTCACAGAGAATCTTGGTAAGGAAACAAAATTTTGGCAAAACATTAAGCTTAGGATTCTGAATTGTAAACAAATAGTTCAATGTTTAGATGATCATTGAAGCACACTTTGAGAAATAATTTAGTGAAAATATCCTTGACTTAATGTGCATTGTAAGTAAATCACAGACTGTAAGTATGGATATTTACATTTTATGAAATGATTTTACATACTCATCATACATTTTTGATCATCTTGAATGCAGTCATACATCCCTCCTCCATTCATTTTTTCACATAATAGCTTTTGAGTGCCTATTAAGTTCCAAGAATTGTAGGGGTATAAAGAAATGAGCTGGAGGATTTTCCAGATAAAATGTTTCAGCTACCCAATGCTATATAATAAAGTTCTCCCAAACTCACTGTCTTTTAAGAATTGTAACTCTTATCATGGATGAGCCTGTGAGATGCCTGGATACAGCTGAATATTCCTTCTGTTTCCTGCAGCATCAGTTGAGGCTGCAGCAATCAGCTTCAGGGCTAAAAGGAGCTGGTGTATTAGTCAGCTCATGCTGTCACAGGGAAACTCTGCACGTGATGTCATACAAACAGCAGCAATTTATTTTCTCACTGCTATAGAGATGGGAGAGCCATTGGAATGGCAGCACAACCCAGTTGTGGTTAGGCACTCTTCCTGGCTTACAGCAGCCACCTGTCAGTTACTACAGCCACCTTCTGGCTTTGTCCTCCAGTGGTGGAATGAGATCTCTGTTTCTCTTTATGTGGTTATTTTCTTACTGGATTAGGATACCACTCATGGTTTCATTTAAACTGAATTACCTCTTCAAGACCCTCTCTTTATACACTGTTCCATTCAGTATTGGATCATCAAAATATGAATTTGAGGGAGACAAAATTGAGCCCATAGGATTGTATATGTCTTGGATTGCTCACTTACATATTTAATACCTTATTTGGGTGTATTCCTCCAGCTGATGATCTGGGATGTTGGAATAATGGATTCTCTCTCTGTATAATTTTAGGGCTTCTCCCTCTTCATATTGGCTTTCTACACAGTCTTCAACAGAGTAGATAAAAGTGGTAATTTAGTGCTGCTAAAGTGCAAAACAAACAGTTATCATACCTTAAGGTTTAAGACTGTATCTAACACGTCGTCACTTCCATTTCATTTGATTGTTTAAACTGATTCACAGGCACAACCAAGATTTAATGAGGAAGAGAAATACACAAGATCATGAACACTAGCAGGCATAGTTTATTGGACCTGTAAAAACGCCTACAGTGTGTATATGTGTGTGTTGTGTTTTATATAGTTGAATTAATTTTACAGTGTTGTATTGCTACAAAAGAAAAATGATATTGTGATAAATAATAGAGAAGAGGCATACTATGGATAACTGGATAAAGACATCCTTGAGTGAAATAGTATTTCAGTTATTCAAATGGTGCAAAAAGCTAATCATACAAATTGGCACAAGGCTGATCTAGGCAGAGAAATCAATAAGTGCAGGTTCTTATGGAGAAGAATAACTATTTGTGGGCCATACTATAAGGCTGTGACCACCTGGTAGAAGAAAAAAGAGGCTAGTTTCAAATTGGCTGTCTTTGTTTGGGCTGAGACATCTAATATTTTCTGCCCTTGGACATGGTGTTCCAGGTTCTCAGACCTTCAGCCCTGGGCTAAACACTGGCTTCCAGGTCTTCTAGCTTGAAGACAACATACATGGGACCTCTTGACTACCAAAATTGCACAATCCAGTTCTCAAAATAAATCCCATCATATGATTGTATTATATATGTGTGTCTACAGAATATTTACAGACATATAATATATGTGTATATGAGTGTGTGTATATATATATATATCTCCCATTATATCACTGCATTTCACATCACAGATTCTGTCAACTATAAATCAAAAATTTTGGAACAATTTCTTCTGTACTGACTTGTACATACATTTTTCTGTCATTATTCTCTAAACGTTATGGTATACCAAATATCTATCTAGAGCTCACATTGTACAAGATATTAGGAGTAATCTACAGATAATTAAAATACACAGAAATATATATGCAGGTTACATGCAGGTACTATGCCAGTTTAAATAGGGGACTGGTGCATTTTGGCACTTGTGGATTCTTGAAATAAATCCTTTATGGATATTTAGAGACAGCTCAGTGTGTGTGTGTGTGTGTGTGTGTGTGTGTGTGTGTGTATTCTTGTTTCTGTTCCTGTGGTGAGTCCTGTATAATACATCAAACAGTATCCATCCACAAGAAACTCACTTGTAAGTGTAAAGATACAGTTTAAAAACAAAGGAATGGGAGAAAGTTACCACATGATACCATTCATCAAAATAAAGCAAGAATATTGATAATTTCAAACAAACTAGAATGAACAAGAAAAGGAAAGATTAACCATGGAGAAGTTACTTTTCCAGTGGACATTACAGACCTAAATATGTTTGTGCTTGTTAGGGTTTAAACATGAACTCTTCATTAGAGACTTGTGTATTGAGGGCTGGATTCCCACAGTGGCAATGTTGAGAGATGGAGGCTAATGAGTGATTTGCTCATGAAGACCTAGCTTAGTGGGCTCTTAGGGTGGGGTCCCTTCGGAGAAGTATGTCATTGGGACCAAGACTTTAAACTGTATATCTTATCCCTGGCCCTTTGCTCTCTGCCTCATTCCCTTTGTCCCTGTTTCCTGGCCTCCACAAAGGGAGCAGTTTTCTTCCACCCCACCCTTCTTCTGTGGTTCGTCTGCCTCGCCACTTGCCCAAAAGCAATGACATCATCAAACAATGGATTCATATCTGAGAAAGCAGGAACCAAAATAAACCTTTCCCTCCTTAAGTTGGTTTTCTTAGGTATGTGGTTGCAGTAATGAAAAGCTAATAAATTGGCTAACAAGAGCATACTGAATACAAGGAACAGTATCAATGCATGGAGAAGGAGGAGCAGACAAATTCTAATGGAATTCTGACTACTCCTCCTCAAAGCTCTTCAAGTCATCAAAAAGAGGGAGGGAGAAACTTTCACTATCAAAGTCACCCACAGAAAACTGATGACTAAATATAATTTGGTCCACTGGATGCAATGCTGGAACAAAAAAAAGGACATCAATCATAACTAAACTAAAGGTCGCTAGGGGTGCCAGGAGAAAGGAACATGTTTCAGGAAGACAACTTCTGAGACTTCTTTTTTTAGACTTGTCCTATGTGTGGGACCACAGCATAAAAGCTAACATAACCGAGAAAGAAATGAAAGGTGTACAAACAACAAAGGAAGAAATAATATTATCCCTGTTTGCTAGTGATATTCCATACTTAGAACACCATAAATACTTTACCAAAGACTTGTTAGAACTGATCAATTCAGGAAAGTAGCACATTACAAAATAAACATACAAAAATCAGTATCTTTTCCATACACCAAAAATGAACTCACAAAGAAATCAGTAAAGAGTACCCATTCACAATAGCCTAAAAAATCAAGGACAAGCCAAAAGCTAGGAATAAACCTAACCAAGGATGTGAATGACTCCTACAAGAAAACTTATGAAACACCTAAGAAAGGAATTGAAGAAGAGAGAAGTTGGAAAGTCCTCCCAATATTTTTGGATCGGGAGTATTAATATTATTAAAATTGTGATAATAACAAAAGTTATTCACAGATAAGCTAAGGTCTCTGTTGTCAGACTTCATTCTGCTTGTTGCTTCCTCTAAGTAAGGATCCTTGATAATTATCTTAGAATCATCCCTTGCCTGGGAGCTGCTATCACACTGCCAAAGCGTTCAGTCTGTTGGCTTTCCCCAGACAGCTCCTGCTTCTATTACTATTATCTTGTATTGTTTTCAATCATCTCTCATTCTCATATGGCTTTAACATTGCTTCTTCAATCATATCTCATCTACTTTCAGTTGTTCATAGATTCTGTACTGGTTTCACTCCATTAAGAGCTACACTTATTTTAATGTATCTTCTTTCTCGCTTGCTTTCTCAATATCGTTCTCTCTATACCTATCTACATAGCTACATATTTTCTATCTTTTTTATTTTGTGACAATTTCCTTATGATCTTGGGTTATTTGTTGTGAGAGAGAGTGAGTTGTTGAGTGCATCAACCATTTGAAGCCACAGTTCCTTCATGGATAAATCACAGTTCTCCATTTGGTTATTCTCTCTGAGAAATAACTGCAGTGTTTGCCCAATGAGATATTTACCCTACATCAATGTTTTAATAAGATGCTTCTGTAGTTCAAGTTGCCTAAGTTTTAAAACACAAGAAAATAGGAACTGGCAATTGGAAGATACTAAATAATCATGAGCGTAACTGATGCTAACTGACCTTGATCAGATCATAATTTTCTCTCAGGTTTTTGATCTTTTAAAAGTAAATGTCTTTGTAATGATTTGGATTTTGTCATAAGGAAAAAAGGGGTCCTCATTTAACTATTTATAAAATACCCAGAAAGGGGAAGAAATACAAATCGCATACAAAAGCAAAATGTAATGCTATAATAAGGTTTTCAGATTAAATATTTTATATATTGTAATGGTAAATACACACACACACACATATATATATATACCAAATATTCTAGTAATCAAAAACCTTCACATCTATTTTTAAGATATAGAAGTAAAGAATTTAAAAAGATATAGCAGTGTTTTTATTTTATTTAAGTGACTATACAATGACACTAGAAAAATGTAAGGCTGAAACCATAATTTTCCAAGTATGTCTTATTATCTCTGCATTAAGAAATAGATGAGAAAATTGCCCTTCTGTATTAAATAGACTCTCTAGAGAAATACTGCAGAGTAATCAATAGGATAATTTAATTCAAATTATACTCATTGCTCCCTATCTTCTTGTCAAAAAAGTGATATCTTCATAAGACTGTATTACTGGCAGGGAATGAAGATATTTATTTTTCCAAGTGTCTAAGTTTCAGGCAGACTTTTTATTTCTTCTACCATATACATAACAGGAGAAGCTCACCATATATAAGATATATCATAAAATAAGTTGATTCAAGTATTTCCTACTTTTTCTATTACTTTTTTCTTTCAAATGACCCAGATACATGATTAACTTTACAAGATTTTTATCCACTTTAATACAAAATTCCTGCCACTTCATCATTAATCTCAAAGAAATATACATCTCTCCATGATTACAGATAAAAACAATATGAATTTTCAATACCCTTTTCCCATTTGAATATTACTGTCACTTCAGTTTCACACCTGACAACATGCCAAAACAAATGATTAAATAAACATATACATATTAAATATTTAAATGCAATGGATAAAAATATGTTAGAGTAGATGTGAAAATTCACATCAGACTTAAACTGTTTTTCCCTATAAAATGACTCACTACTAATAATCATAGTGCTTAAACCAATGATATAATCAGTTAAGAGAAATTTTGATATCTATTTGAGATATGCTTTTGAGATACAGTTTTGCATTTAAAGTTTAAAGCTACAAACAATCTTAAAATTTCCATGGTAAATCTTTTCACTATATATTGACTTTTATTTTACTAGCAGTCTATTTTCAGATAATAGTATAACATGTCAGTGATAGGAATTGTCAGACATCAACACACATACATCACCTCAAGAAAAATAAAGGTTTGCGTAATGTACTCTAACACTGAGTTGGAAAACCAAGACCTCCATACCTTCACTACATTTTTATTTCCCACCTTAACTTTTCTATCCCTATTCTAGTGCTCAAAAAATAAGTACCTTTCTCACATGGGCCATGATAATTTATTTCCTAAGCTGCAATTTCTTATTTCTACAATATCCCTTTAGGATTTCTCTAAAAATCAATAACTCAACATAAAAAGACATTATTATAAAATATCTTTAAAGTTATTTTAGTTTGTTTATATAAAATAGTGGCTTATTACTAAAAGTAGTATTTTGCTCATCATATAGCCTTCATAATAATCTAGAGTATTAAAAAAATAAGAAAGAAAAAAACTTTAAGAATACCTTAGACTAATCTCAGAAACATTGGGCTATATGGCCTAAGCTGGAGTCCACACTGTTATGTTTTCTAAAATCTCCATCAGGTCATTTTAGTGAGGGGATAGGATTAAGAGTGACTGAATAAAAAAAAATCCTTAGCACTATATCATTCTAAAGTCTTTATGGAGTTTAACTGCACATTGTATACTATTCAAGCCCCAATTCTCAATTAGTCAGGATTCCAATTTCTACACTTTTGTTTTCTTTAAACTTATTTTCTCCAATTCGTTCACCAATAATTCAAATCATTTTAATCATGAAAGGACCAGTTTAAAACTCTTTGGTGAAACACAATATAACTCAATGATAATGTGGACTGCCATGGATGTAGATAAAAGGGAATCCTTGCACACTCATAGACTTTGGTAGAACCATTATAGAAAACACTATGTTTGTTCCTCAAAAACATGTAAAACTATCATATGACCCAGCAATCCCAGTATTGGTTGTACATCCCAAGAAATCTGAAGTCAGTATATTTGAGAGACAGCTGAACTCCTCTATTACAGTACAATTCACAAAAAAACTAAGGAAAGGAAGCAATATATGTACATCCACTAATGAAAGGATACAGAAAATGCAGAATGTCTATGAAATACATACTCATATAAAAGCCTACAAAAGATGAAATTCTGCCATTTAAAACAACATAGATCATTATGTTAAGTGTAATAATCCAGATACAGAAAGCTAATACCGCATGATTTCATTAGATGTGGAATCTAAAGGTGTTAACCTCATAAAAGTTTAGCATAGAATGGTGGTTACAGGGGCTTGGAAGCATAGGCAGGAGAGATAGGAGATGTGTACCACTACAACTGGAGAAAAACGAGTTCTTGTAGCCTCTGGCACAGTAGAACAATAATGGATAATAATAATAAGCTTTATAATGTAAAAAACTAAAAGGAAGCATTTTGAATGTTTTCATCATAAAGAAATGATATTTGAGAAGATAAATATGTATACTTTGATTTGAACGTTACATAATGTATACACATACTGAAACATCATATTTTACCCCATAAATCTGTACAAATTTTGTGCTAAGGGAAAAACAACATATAAAGAAGAACTATCACTTCGATTGTTAAATTTACTTGTAAATATTACTGTAAGTTGTCTCATCTAAACAGACATCTAGTGGAAGAGGGCGTTAAAAAGAAAACAACCTATAAAACATTCTGTTACAGAAATGGAAGAAATATGCAGTAATTGTAATTAATAACAGTATTAAAATATTCATTTAACTATTCATTTTATTCATTTAACTATTCACTATTCACTCATTTATTTTCTAACCTCTGTTTTTCAGCATAGCACTAGTATCAGGAGTCAAGAAAGTCTGAGAAATAGTCTGGCTTATGTTTCTGTGTATAAATGAGAATGGAGAAAATTTAGAAAATAATCTTGCAAGGCATCTTGTATCCTGTGTGAGACAGCTTGCCCATGTGTTGCCTCATTCTTTAAATTAGTATCAAGGAAATCCAATATAATATGAGGAAGAAAACCTATGTGGACTCACATATGTATGTGCCCCCTTGTCTTCAAAATGGAAATAAATTTTTTAGTTGTCATTTCCCCCCAAAATAAGAGTCTTTGAAATGTCTTTAATAAAGTTCATAGTCTTCTTTGTAAAATAGAAAAAATCATACACCTGCTTCTAAAATTATTCATTATTAATTTTTTTAGCTTTTTGTATGCATACAATTAATCATTAAGATTTTTAACCTCATGGAATGTGTGCTGTATAGGTTCATTTCTGTACATCTGATTTTGGCTCAAGCAGTTTTGGTAAAATTCTATCATGACTCTAGTCAAGATATAAAACAACTGTGGAATGGTGTTACTTTGTAATCATGGATGAGAGCTATTTTGAAGTAGTTCAACTTGGTAGTCGTAGATATCATTTATTGGTAATTCACCATGTTTTACTATTGCTATAGATTTAATTATATCAAGTCTCTGGTGAGTTTTGAGATAATCTTATAAAACTATTTTGACCCTGAGGTGTTCAGATAGTGAAGAAGAAAATTATTATATAACTATAAGGATAAAGGAAACATTTACATAATCTTTAAAGATCTCTACCCATGATGCCAATGCATGAAAAGGGGAACAATGCAATTTATAGCACAGAACTATACACAACTGTCACCATGTAATACAAGTTACATCAGTAATGAGAGAAATTCAGGTCATGTGCCTTTTCTGGGTTCATATGAAGTACTGAAAGGAAATTTGTCTATGGTATTCTTGACAAAAATACATAAGCAAAATCTAGTTACAAAATAGCACTTGACAAATTCAATGAGGAAACTTCTACAAAGTAAGTGGTTAACACTGTGCAAAAAAGTCATTTAAGACAAAGAAAAACCAAAGAACAATTATGGATGTAGATAAGTAAAGAGACACGGGCACTAATGTGATGTGTGTCCTGAATTAAGCCCTAGATTGGAGCAAGGATACTAGTGGTACAATTCATGAGTTAGACATATAGATTAGATATTTTAATACTAATATTCTGATTTGGGTGATTATTCAGTGGCTATATAGAATAATATTCGTATTTTCTGTAAATACACAGTAGAGAGTGCATTTTTAAAGAGAAACAAAAATAACTCAGGGCTGGTGGTACAAGCTTGCAATCCCAGCACTTTGGGGGCCTAAGGCAGGAGGAACCCAAGTTTAATCCCAGCATTAAAAACTAAACAACTTAGGGAAACCTGGTCTAAAACTTTTGAAAAATGTAAAGAGACCTGGGGATATAGCTGAGTGTAATAGTCTTGGGTTCAATTTTCAATACTGGAACCATGAAAGCAAATAAATAAATATATAAATGTGCATTGAGTCTGTAGCCACCTCCCCAAAGTTTCAGACAGCATGAACATAAACCATAAAGCAATTCTAATTATTTTGTAATTAATTAATAATTTGGAAATCTTTTTAAATTATATAAATATTTTACTTCTTGTCATATTTCACTCAATAATTTAGTATCCAGTATAAATTATATCCTAAAGCAATTATTAACATGCCAAAGCTCACATACTTTTTGTCTCAGCATTCTTCTACATATAGCTCAGTAGTTGGAACTCTATTTACTTTTTTCTCCATTCAGTAATTTGTCTATTAGTTTATATCAGAGGCCTCTTCCACTTTATGTGACTCAGCATGCCTTGAGATGAAAATACTTTTTTAAAAACTTTTTATTAGTCCTTGTCTATAATACATAATGAATACATCTATCACTTTCTGACACCAGCCTTTCTTGTTCATTCCTGCCCAATCCTGTAACTAACCATTTCTCCAAGGAAAGTTGTTTCTTTTATTGCAGAATTGTCTTGAGAAAGTAAGCTCTGGGTGCTAAAGTTTGTAACTGGCAATGAACTATTATCCCTTCAAGGCCCTATCGATCACGGAGCTGGGATATATACACTTATGAATGGATAGATAAATCTATGTATGCATAGATGCAAGCACATACATAGTCTAAAATAAAACAAAGCTAGACATGAGTTAAAGTAATAAAAGCAGATTTCACTTAGTAAGTTCTGACTAAGAGAATGAGATAAGCAGGGGAAACTGGGTATTTTCAAGGGAAAATGAGGGCAAAGAGGGAAAATGAGTGGGGGTTCACATAGTGTCAGGAAAATGAAAACAGTCACAAAGGGTTCATCAGTGTAAATGTGAGGAAGACAGCTCTGGTTGTCAGCTTGCAATTATCCAAGCTAGAATTCTATTTTCTAGCTGAGACTGGAAAATAGAAGCCTGATCCTTAATGGCAATTATGTTTCAAAGAACTGGCTTTAGGCCCTTGAGAAAGACACTCTTGAAGAATAGAAATACATAACGTGTCTCAAAGAGACAGATGAAGGATATACAACTCCCTTTTCTGTAAATGCTCTTGGCAAAGTACATAGGTACAAATACACAGGTGTTTGGACAGAGTTGTATATGCCAGGAGTTTTGGACAACAGCAACTCTACATGTTAAAAATTATGAATATCCTGTAATACCTCCAAATCAGATCCATTAATTCAAAGTTCATTTTAACATTTGTAACTCCCTTCTGCCCTCTGATATAACATAAGCAGAACTACATTCCCATGGGCTTTTGGAGCTGTTGTAACTATGGACAGTCTTGTTAGGAAAAGCAAGGGAGGGGTGGAAATAACAGCTTTGGAACACATTATACACACAAGAAAAAAACGAATCAGTTTGTTTTCACTGGCTGTTGGCTTTAAAGAAATTGTTAAGGTTTCTATGTGCTGCAGGATGCTTTCATCCTACACCTTCATCTATGTTTGATTTGATTTGATTGCTTGATTTTGATTTCATCCATGTTATATAGTGACTATTTAATCTGATCCTGGAATTACTACAGATTTCTACTGGAAAGGGTATATCTTCCTAGCTGTACAGTCTTAGTATTATCTATGTTCATGTTTCATCTCATATTTCATTTCTACAAATAATGAACTAAAACCTATTTTACTGGCATTAGTAACTTTCATACCTTAGTCTTTTCTCATTATTAAACCTGTGTTCTTCATAGAACTTTTATATTTGTACTTCATGGAGCCTGCAGAAAAATGACAGAAAAGTGCATGTGTGGGGTGAGAGTGTCAGTTCTAAAAACTTGAGATAAGAATATACTGTATTTTAAATAAAACAGTATTATTTTTCTTGGACAGATTTAGAATAAGTTCAATAAGCAAAATGGAAAATTGCTTTTTGTCATCTTTCATTGCATACATGAGAGTTTTATCAAAAATGGTTAAACATAAAGTCATAGAACCATGACATCTGCAATAGTAGATAATAGAGAAGAAAACACGAGATCAGGATGTGATAAGTCATTTAGCATACAGGTCAGGTTCTGATTCGTTTTCTTTGCTCTACTTTATTTTTAACCAGAAAGAAAGATCTCAACAGGGATCGAGAACTAAGAATTAGATAACCTTTTAAAGCAGGACCTTAAGTACCACACACACATACCATTTTTATTTCTAAAAGCAAAAGATGAACTTTTAAAAAGTGAACATTTACTTTTAATCTCTCCACTTTTCATTGATCTTCTAAATATATCATCATTTGGTAGTATTTAGGATAGTTTTATAAAAAATATATGCATCAGAGTATAATGCATATTCTGTGTTCCAACGTCAGACACATAGGGAAATCTTAACTTTATAATAGTGTCCATGATTACAGAGTGTAGCTTTATCGCTATCCAGAAAATATTCTGAATATGTATGTATGCATATATTTATACATATTATATATGCTACCGAAGGTATTTGAGAAATAGCTTGATCATTCAGGGTAAACTTTGTGATAGATTTGATTACAGTCTTATCTAACACACTTAAGAACTCTATGACCTTAGGCAAGTTACTCTATCTTCATTTATCTGTTTTTCTTTCTTACCTAGAGAGCATGTTTATCCTTCTGGCTTAATATTTGAGGAGGAAATTTTGTGTAGCAAGAAATGTATTCAGAAAACTAATATAATGCAGAAGGCATCTGACTTGTAATGGTTTATCTTAGGTGTTTTTACAATGCTGTGACAGTCAGTCATACTCAATAGAAACAGCACTTCATATTTCTGAATTGTAGTCTTTCTTCAGGCTAGTGCCACAAGGTACAGCACTGCCCTGTGATGGCAGGCAGTGGCACCTTCCTTCTATAAATAGCAGAAACACTCAGTCACCTGAGTTATAAGAAGAAACAATGCATACTCTACAGTTTCCTTTGTTGCTAAGGTATGGTGGTCAGGTTAGATGCATTCCATGCACTTTCAACATACAATATTTTCAAATTATGATGGGTATATTGGAATGTAACCCTATCAAAAGCTGAGGAACATCACCAATTTATGAGCATTTTCTCTTTCTCCTCCCTCAAGTATTCTTTTCTGTCCTGCTTTGTATTTTGAGAACTATCTGCATAGTCTACATAATGGTGTCCTTCTTCAGCTTCCAGTTACGTTTTAGAAAAAGGGAGGGAAAAGCAAAGTTTGGAATGTAGAAGAAGATAAATACTGGGCTATTTTTTCTCTTTGCTTGCCAGGTTAGCAGGAAATGAAGTTATTCCACTGGGGGACATAACTCCTCTCCCATGGTCATTTTTTCTCGATAGTTTTGAGGCCTTTCTCCCATAGACTGTGGTTCAAGAGATGGCTATGGCTCCTGGATTTGCTCTCTCTTTGGCACTACTGGCCCGTTACCATCTCCTGCCGAGAGTCTTAACTAAGACTACACATTTATTGATAGTTTCTTCAGTAAACATTTTCAATCACCAGAGTGGCAACACATACTCTTTTGTTCAGTAAAGTTCTAGTTTATGCCTCTCGTTCTGGTGTATTTGTTAATGCTAGCTGGGCAGAGACTAGACAGTAAGAGATAAATTCACCCAAGAAACAATTTCAGGTGAGTATGCTGTCTCTTTTGCCGCCGTGACCCTGAATTATAAATCAGTACAAAAATGTTACACTTAATAATTATTCAGCAAATGGAGTATGAAGATGGCTATTTTAGCTCTTAATAAATGGATTATTAACAAAATTATGGCCAGAAGTCACTGAGAAAATACAGATCTGAGGAAAGTTTATATCTATAAATGTAAGTAATTTCATATTAAAATGATGAGAGGTCAAATTTGCTTTATCATTTAGTCCAGGCTTAATTGCAGAAAAGGAAATGTTCTGTAAATTACTTCATTCAGTTCATAAACTGACCCTGCTACAGCAGACGATGCCTAATTAATGAAAATTGTTAATATTCTTTTATATGCAGACTCCGATAGTGTTCTGATATTATGAAATTTTCTATGTGACTTAACTGTCCATCATGAAGTTCAGAATGGCCAGAAAAACCCAGGAGAATGGACCTGATTTGGGGTTAAAGGATTCAGAGATGTTTATTTAAATCTTCACAATTTAGACAAGCCAGATCAATAGGATCACTGATCTTCTTACATTATTAATCAAATTGTGAACAGGATTTACCCAGGAAAAGCTAATAACACACTTTCTTTATTTGTTCAGATTGTTAGGAGACTCTAAAATACTAACCTCAGCTTTTTTTTCTCCAATAATTTTTGCTGCTTGAGGCCACTTAGTATGAAGTAGTTCCTTGAAGTTAATCTTTTCACATATGAACAATCTATAAGACATTGATCTAGAAAATGTCACTCCACTCCAATGAATATATATATTTCTCTTATACAACATTTACTGATTAGTTAAATTTTGCCTCCCCTACAGTAAGATATGTTGGAGTCCTAACTCCTAGTACCTCAAAAATTATCATACTTGGAGATTTTGGCCTTTACAGAACTATTTAAATTAAAAGGAAGTCATTAGGGTAGAGACTATTGCCCTTATGAAAATGGGAAACTTTTACAGAGACAGGCACATACAGAGAGAAAGACATGTGAATAGCTCCAAGAAAAAGGAGTGAGGACTAGAACACATTCATTCCTGTCAGGCCTAAGAAAGAATCCACCATGCTGCCACCTTGACTATATACTCCTATATATAACTGTGCTTTCAGCTTGAATAAGAAATGCTTAACACTATAGCACAATTCTGTGCCTAAACGTTTTCATTAATTAATTCTAACTTCCAAAGCTTACATAGTATCATATATTTTTTTCAGAGCAGAGCAAATTTAGAAAATTTCTAATTCATTATGTAGGAAATTCAATATTTTAAAATTATTCAATATTCTAAATTACATTCAATATTCTAAAATTATTCAATACTCAAAATAAAATTATGACAAAATATTTTAATATAACTTCACAATCAATACATACACAAACTCAAACACTATATGGTACACTAGAACAACATGCAAAGTTATCTTCTGTTTGGGGTAAAAATTACTCAACAACACAAGCATCAATTATTGCTAAGTCTATATGATCTCCATAAAAACATCAGCGGAACTAGAACTGTGAAGACTAAAGCTAAAAGTGAAAAGTGAAATACTCAGAAAGGCTCTGGGGATGAATAGTTCCCTACAAGATATTAAAACATTTATACAATAATTACGCACATGTAGAACTAGGTCAAAAGTAGGCAAACAGACCATTGGGCAAAGGATAAATTTTGTAACTACATGCATATCTTCTACATGTATAACAAGAGGTTCATTTTTCACTCATTGGAAGAGAATATAGAAATGGAAATTCAAACTAAACCAGGATAAAATATCTCACTTTTCATTTTGACAAAACTTTTTAATGATTTTTTTAATACACAGTCTGGTAAAGACTATTACAAAACAGACACTCATATAATGAAATGTAAATTTTATGATTCCTTTTTGAAGATATTGAGGTTTTACATCTATTAAAGGTAGGAAAAGACACAGGCTCTGTAGAGTGAATTTGGGCCAAGCACACTCTACAGGAGGAAGGTGAGCTTCAGTGGAGGAGAACAGGATGGCTAACATTTTATAATTCTTAAGGAGGGAAATCAGTCAACCTGTAAAAGAAAATTGACCCAGTAATGCTTCTTTCTAAGAATGTACCCTGAATATACATTTCCAACACTAAAAAAATACATCTGCACAAGGTTAATATTTGCTGCACTATTTGTGACCACAAATATTTAGAAATGATTGAAATAGCTCTGCATTGTGATCCATTTACAGGAACTGTACTTCTATACAATTAAGTAGATATTTATGATGACATGTATTAATTTCTCATATATCTTGTTAAGTGGAAAAAACAGCACACAAAAGAGATTCCCTTTACTAGTTCTACTTCGAGAAAAAGGGAAGGGATCTAAGAATAAATGAAGGTATCTGCTAATTTCTGCCAAACGAAACACAGGAAGGGGAAACTAGAAATTTAAGAAATTTGTTATGTATACACATAAAAGAGAGGACAGAAGAGGGAAGAGGAAGTCTTTCGGTTGTGTCCTTGAGCTACAGGCCCTCCTGCAAAATCTTGAGCTCAAAAAAACAGCCACTTTTCTTGTTTCTCCAGGCCTATGTGTAGTGTTAATCACCAGCCTCAGAGGTTTGGCTTTTCCTGCTTTTATTTTTACAAATGATCTTTTCATTTAATTTCCCTCAATCAGTCATGTAACTAGGACATCTGTTTACAAACAAAAATTAACTTCACAGGAAAGTCACATGTATAAAATTAGATTAACCAACCCCTCCTTCACTCCTTTCATCTTTGAAAGTCAGTGTTTGTAGTCTTCCTATCATGCTGTGTGCAGAACCGTTGGTACATTGCAGCTGATACTTCACTCCTCCTCAGTTCTAGAATAGTCAGTCCTTGTGTAGTTATTTTCATTAAGCTTCATCTCAATGTTGTTCAGACCTGTGTACATAATATGGCACTGCCATTTTATTTTGTCTTTTCAAATTTTAATTTTAACGAACTTAGAAATCCCAATGACACAGGAATCATACAGAGAGGTGGAAAATATTCTGAAGATTATAGAATGCTATTTGATGTAAGTCTGCTGGAAAGCAAAAAAAAGGCAAGAAAGAGAGTCCAAAATACACATGAAAAACAAAAAAGAAATAGATAAAAGAAAATAGGGAGAATGAACTTTTTCAAGAAAGAAGGCAACAAAGAGATGGAGCAAGAGGGGAAGAAGATATAAAAAGAAGTAATATACATTACGTACGTGTACCAACACCCCACAATGAGGTAATAATTGTGTACTGCAAACATGCTCCAGTAAAAAAATGAAAATGAAAAAGAAAGTTTAAAATGATCGGTTTTTGATCTTTCCTATGCCTTGTTTAAACTATTCTTTTTTTAAAGTTTTTTTTACTGGTAACTAAGTTGTTTTATTTTTCTTTTTTTTTGTATTAAATTCTTTTATTGGCACATTGTAGGTATACAACATAATTACATTTCTCATTGGGAACTTGTACCTTTATATAATGCATCTTGGTTCTTATTTTTTCCCCATTCCTAGCCCCCGCTTCACGCCCTCCACCCTTCCCTATTTACAAAGACTTTATTTCCATTTTTTCCATTTCTCATCATTT
>NW_004624999.1:118651-129982 GCF_000247695.1 Heterocephalus glaber
ATTATATATCTGAAAATCATGATAAAGAGAATAAAATATAGCCATATTTTAAATTCTAAAAGGGGTTAAATGATTGTTAATTAAAGGAATGAACTGGGCTGCGGATTTAGCTCAGAGGTTCCAGAGCCAGCTTCGCAAGCCCAAGGTCCCAAGTTCGATCCCCAGTACCAAAAAAAAAAACAAAAATGAAATAAGTTAGAGGAATGAAATCTTGGAATGAGCACTATTGTTAAATATTTTCTGCATGAAATTAAAATCTTAAAATAGGTTTAAGGAATGGGAAGCAGGCAGCAATTACAAATCTACTCTATGGAAATAATTCAAAGTTTGCAAAAGTTATATGCAACCCTGATTGTTGATTTCTTTTTAAATAACAGCTAAAAAAGAAGCAATGCCATTATCCTCTATGAGGAAGATGACATGTAAAATACAGCTTTGTTAATGATAAATAATATCATGGAGTCATTATAAGGAATGAAATAACCTCAAAATTCATTTTGAAATTCCATAGAAATTAATGAATAAAGAGCTTGTATTATATATCACACATTCATCCAGCAAATATTTACTGCATCTATACTGTGTGCCAGGAGGTATTCTGGGCTCTACTGACATAAATATTTAAAAACAGAAACAAAGGTAATAATTTATGGTTTTCTCTATGTATGTGTACATGTTTCAAGTGATCTGAAAGGGATTAACCTAGAAGGATGCAAAGTTATTTATGAGAAGTAGAAAAAGTGAGATAGGGATGAGAGAAATGAAATCAAATTGTGTATGTGCAGTGATTAATTATTTAACTTTCAATTTTCATTTTCAAAGTTTCAATATTCAGCTCCCACATTTCAAAAACATAAACCAGGCTTCTAACAACATGTTTTTTCAAATTTTAGTCATCATGCTATATTGTGCGAATGGCTGCAGAAAGTATAATCCTCACTATTAGCTCTTCAGTCTACACACAAATCATTATGTGAATAACCGCAGCATATAAGGAGGAGTGACCAATCATGACACTTCTATCAATATCTATCTCTCAATGGTCAGTTTCCACACCTGCTATTCAGTTCAAACACACACAGCAAAGCAGGAAATGGTAGTGACTGTGTCTTGCAGTGATAAGTACGGTAGTTACAAAAATGGTAAATAGAACTAGGCAATTGTCCCAAAAGATAAAACTACAACAAAGAAAAGTGATGATGCTGGGGAAGAAAAAAAGGTTCATTTGGAAAGGAACCAAGTGGACATATAGAATGAAGTTGATCATGGTGATGTTTATGTTGCCACTCTTCTAGGGACTCCCGAAATGCAACCAGATGATCTCAGTACAGACAAATTTGGAGACAAGGAGGAAAATGTTTGCAGGCACAAGATAAAGATGCCCGAGAGGAAGCAAAGCCAGGAAAAACCTTCACAATAAAGGAAATCTCAGTGGTATTTCAAAATATCGAATGGGGTAAATTCAAACCTTCGTCTGTCTTTCTATGACCTGTGAGGCAAGGATTTAGTTTTCTTACATTTTTGAAGGGTTACATAAGAAGTAGTAGTGAATGAGGATGTCCACAAGCCCTAAAATATTTACCACCTGATCCTTTAGAGAAAAAAGCGTGGGGTCCTTCCTCTGGAGTACTGGGCATCAATAGTAAAACTAAACCAAAAAAGGGCAATCTGATCAAAGAATAATGAACAAAAAGATTTGAAGGGCAATATAGTCTACTTCAGGCTTCATACGCAGCAAAAGACGGTTGAACTCTAGTCTCTGGAAGGGAAACCTATGGAGGGAGGGGCATGTGTTGCCTCTGGACAGTGGGACATCTGGATTTACACACTTCCCATAAGCATTTACACTCGGGTAAGAATGGCCAGATTTTCTTTGTAGATCATAACCTTCCTGTGGTGGTAAGAAATATTTCTCAAAGGTTGAGATTCCAGTATCTGTCTCAATTTGAAAATCTTTCATTTTATGAGATGCATACATTATTATTATGTATTTTTGTGAGATGATATATTATTTTTAAGGATATGAACATTGTATCTGGCAGGGGCACTGCCAATGGTCCAGACACAAAATTTAGTATGGCAAATTTTCACTTCCTTAGTAGTATTTGCAAGCTTCAGTGACACCTAAGACAGAAATATTAAACCGACACCTGAATGAGCCTCACAGAATAAGTGCATTATATTCACAATATTTTAGAAGTTTAGTTTCTCTTCAGAGAAACTAGGCTACATAAATTGCAATGAGATTTTGTAAGGTTATCTGTCAGAGCTAATTTGGTAGGATCCGGGGTCTAGATGTTCATGAGAGATAAAACACAAGAGCACTACTATTCTGACTTGCTAGCATCAGTTTTATGTGAACAGCCTTCTCACAGAGGTCTTCTTAACCTCCTTCTACAAAAGACGACAAACTTGGGCCAAGGATTTAGCTCCATGGTTTCGCCGCCTGCTGCGCAAATGCAAGGATCTGAGTTCGATCCTTGGTACAAAAAAAAAAAAAAAAAAAGATGGCAAACTTAAAATGGTGGAGTGTGTCAGATATGGACAAGAGAATCATATAAACCCTTTTCTGAGGGGTAGGCTTTAGAGGGACTAGTCACTGAGATACTTTGCCCTCTCGGAACTAAATGTGCAGTGTTGTGCTTGTAGAGTGGCAATGCTTTATTTTCTGAAACAAAGAAATAAAACTTTGATTTATAGATATTCAATTACTCATTCCCCACAAAAGCCTTTGAGTGATCAGACTGAGGTTGCATTTTAAAATTTCAAGCAGGTAGCAGATGAGGAGATGGAAAGAAGTTATATACAGGACACCCTATGTGCAGCAATGAGGAGGCCTAAGTAGCAATTATCGCAGAAATTCAAGGTCTAAACCTTTATAAAAGCTTTGAAGAAGGGAAAGAATAAAAGCAGCGATAATCATTATGCCAGAGATACTTTAAATATTAAATAGAGCTTTTAACCAAATGATGTAGAGTACACACACACAAATATGAGGAAATAAATATTTAAAAAATCCAAATAACTGATGTCATTTTTGTCAGAATATGACATTATGTAGGCAATAACACACTATAAAAATAATTTTTTGTATTTAAAGTGTTATGCTTTGAACTATGTTTACTTTTCAAATATTAGAAAAAAAATTTCTTCTTTATTAATTTAATTTTTAAACATTAAACAGACTATAATAATTTCTTGTTAGCATTAAAATGATAGCATTTGGTACATCTCTGACTTGCTAAAGATGTGCCTGCTATTTTCCTAAAGTAGAGGGAGGTTTTTTTTTTGGTACCAGGGATTGAACTCAGGACCTTGCACTTGCGAGGCAGGCAGCAGCACCACGGAGCTAAATCCCCAGCCCAAGTAGAGGTATTTTACATGAAGCACAATTATGATAAATTCTTACTTCTCAACCCTGAAAGAGTTTAAGAAGTGAAAGGGCAGTATGGGTTCTAAAAACAAATATCAAAGGAAATTCAGTAAAGTAATACTTCAAATATAGAAAAAGTAACTTTTGTAAATTTTTTCATCCAGAAAAAATTAATAAAAACGGATACATTCTCAACACTGTGCTTCAGTCAGGTTAATAAAGAAAGCTAAGAATTTTTGGCTTGATAGAAATTTTAAGATTCAAAGAGGCTCCATCTGACATGAAATGCTAACCAGAATTTTAGGTGGTATCTTACCCAAGTCACACAAAAGAATGTGTGAGATAGATGAAATTAGGCTCTTAAATGTAAGGTAAAACTAAAGAAAGCACGCAAGTGGCAGAACTGGAATTCTGGGTCAAATATAAAAGGATTAGAGAAGACCAGAAAAAAATATGAGAATCAGAATAAAAGCAGGTTTTAATTGAGAAGGAAATAGTGTTGTAGACCTGCCAGTGTCTCCAAACAAATACAATGATAAAAAGAGAAGCAACGAATCTTGTCTCCTGGCTGTATATAAATAGATGCACAACATATACAGTATAGCCTGGAATATTCTGGGACTGTATGGTTATTTCAGCAGTGGAATTAGGCTTATCCACCACTAAAGACATACTTTACTCTTAAAATATCAGAAAATTTTAGAACTCAGGCTGGAAAAATCCAGAATCAACAAACTAGATGCTTACTCTTTATTTAAGGGGAAAGAATATTTTAACAGATGGAAAACTTCAAGTTTCAGAATGAAACTATACCATTTTCTACAATGAGGATTATTTATCTTTTCATTGTAAAATCACTGGCCACTGTTATATGAGTTAAATTTAAATAGAAATATTAAAATCATTATGTTGAAAATCAGATAAAATATTTGATATTTTGTATCTTGGGGAAAAATAAGTTTATTACGTTCTTTCAGTCATCAGAAACAGAGATTGAATCAACATGTGTATTTAGATTTTTTACAGAAAGATGGGACTTGTAAGCTTCATAGTGGCAGAAAAATTGAATGAGAAAGAAGCTAAGTGCAGTATAGTATAGGAAATCATTGATCAGTTTTTAAATGGAAATGTCACTGTCATTATTACAGGAATGTAAATGAATTTGAAAGGCAGAGGGCCTGTATATTTTTATTTTGGTACAAATCTTACAAGGCCCTGGTTTATACAAAGCAGCGATTTCTTCATTATGTCATCCTACTTATACGCTCTCTGTTGACACTGCTACAGCAGCAACTAATGTAGTTAGAAAAATGTGACCAAAATTGTACAATGTATTGTATATGATTCGAAAGGATTTTTAATAAAAAAGTACCAACTTTCTCTAACTCTTGGGATAATTTGGTTAAATTTCAAATGGAAAATTATATTCTGTCTACATTCCCTTGCATTGTCATTTGTTTGGCAAGGTCTGTAAATACAAAATGGAAGCAAATGGAATAAAAATAAAACACAAATTTGTCACTTAATGAACAAAATACAGAATGCTTCTCTGTGGCATTGTCTTTGGCCAAACAAGGGATATGACCATCTGTGCTGAATGCATGCATCTTTCTAAAAGGTGTATAAGGAGGTTTCTTTGACAGTCTTGAAAACTTTTGTTTCATGTAAATAGTAGAATTGAAGTGATATGAGTAAATTTCTGAGCAAGTGTCCTTGTAGATTCTTCTACTAAGACTTGAGAATAAGCTAATAATTAATCAAATGATACCTCTCCCTACAGAACATAAATAAATCAGTTACTTGGATCATGGAAGCAACCCTCTGCCACCAATATCACTCCCTCCTTCACCTGCCACACTGAACAGCTTATTTTGTGTATTTTAGTATCAGTTCTATGAACAGAAAGAAGCAAGAGTAATATTTACTGGGAAAATATTGAAGTAAATTTCTTCTTGACTCTAAATCTTCTACTCTTAGTAACACTTCAATAAAAAGCTAGAATCACAGGCAAATCTAACGTTTTAATCAGAAGTAAAATAATCATTTGTTCTATGTCAACAGCAACACATCATAGAATTCCAAAGCACTGTTCCATTGTGTTCGTTCTCCAAAATAATGTCCAAATATTAAGGACAGTTAAACAGATTCCATATATAACCATATATGTGAAAGGCTTTAAAGAACTGTGACCTCATTTATGAATGCTTCTATGCTTTTGTGTTGGGAGAATATCAGAAAATTATAAGAGGCTTTTAGAGACCCCAAGACATGGTGAGGGAGTGTTTCTCTCTTATGAGATATCACCTCTAATGGTTGACACGCCATGTGGAGAAGCAAGTGGAAGTGCTTCTGTCTCGTGACAATGCAGTAGAGACTCTTTTCCATTGCACTTGAGTAATATTTTTAAGAGATATTTCACTGGGTTGTGAGAAATGAGTTATATTACCTCCCTGTTGAAAAGATGAGAAATAGCAAAATTGGAAGGTTAAATGGTTTGTTCACCATCTCACGCGAAGCTATTGGCAGAGGAAATATAGGAGACTGGCCTCTGGGTTTCAGCTCTGTTGCTTAGCTACTGATCCACAATAGCTCCCAATTGACTTAACTAAAGAACACTAGAGAATGTGAAGATTCAAAAAAGATCATGCCTCCACTGAAATGAAAAGTGGAAAATTCTATCAATATATTGTTCTATACAAAAGCCATTTGGCCACTTTCATCACAGAGACTGGTGTATTAGATCATTCTACATATTTTGAATATTTATGCTGTTGTAAGTACATTCCCAGGTGACAGATTCTGTAAATATCCTTAGAAAATAAAAACCATAGCTCACTTCAAAAAATCTCTTCACAATATATGTTGATAGAAGAAACTTCTTAAAATACTCTTCATGTTTACTTGACCTTAGTTACAATAAGGAAAGTTATAGAACCTGTGAGGTTACACATTATTATGCACATCATGGTATCACAGTGAAAAGTCAAAGCAAAATTAATACCTTTTTCCTTTTTGCAATTGTCCAGATAGGTATTTTTTTATGTCAGGTCGAATTTGGACTTGGTGAGAATAGTCTGACCTGAAAAATCTTTTGATTTCTAAAATTATCCCAACAAAAAAGATAATTTTAATGCTTTCTTATTTTACTATCCTTATCATAAAAACAATGTCTGTCTCCCTCCCTGTCCTGTTTTGATGAGTATGGGAAGTGGAGAGAGGAAAGTGGAGCTCTCTCCCTTTTTGCACTCTTATACATATTATTGTTTGATCTCTACTCTGACTCCCCTGACTCCCTCTCACCATTGCAACCTCCATTTCTCCATGTGAAAATGCACAGATGTCCTGGATGATGGTATACATGAGAAGACACTTTAAAGCAGGAGGCTATAGAATAGCTCAGCTTATATGATTCATGATGGAGGCTGCATTGTCTCTGCTCAGCACTTAAGAAATCATGAGTAATAAAGGAGCCCTCTAGAGCTTCCGGACTCAAAGTAATATGGTTATACCTCAATCAAATCTTCTCCCTCATGATCTACAACTTCATCTACAAAAAAAAATTCCCTAACCCTATTTTCCTCCCTAACAATTTTCCAGGATGGCAATTTCACATGTTTACTCCATTTGAAGTGTCCTTCTCAGTATAATGTCGGTAGCATGAAGTAGAAGTCTCTTTGTTGAACATTCTCTCCTTAAAAGAACCTCCACTTTGGTGAGACTCCTCTTGAGTTTTTCTAATCTCAGAGCAGTTTAGAAAACACATAAGTGTTCTGCAATATCTCCTTCTTTAATTAGGTTTATTTCTATTGGGTTTTAATGAGCTTTCTACATTTTACAAATTCTGACTCTTTTGCTTGTATGTATTTCTTCAAACTTATTCTGATTTCTTATGTTATGTAATATCATTTCCATCCCATATTTTGCCTACAAAAACTACATCTCTATTAACATACCTCCTGAAAACAAAGGACCTACAAATAATGGTATAGTATTATAGACATGCAGAGTTTAAGCAGTTCTAAAGAGAAAGGTCTATGGTAAGGCCATTGTAGCCTGGGGACAGAGGTTTGTGATTAAAAAGGATCATGATTAATTCCATTTCTATGATTTCCCATTAATGTACAATAAATTGCATTCTCTTTGTAAGAAGTATCTGTCTTAGGCACTTTCATGGTCCCTGAAACACAATACCTAACATCCACATATTAAAGAAGGAAAGATTAATTTTAGCTCACAGTTTCAAAAGTTACAGTCTATGGCCAGTTTGCTGAAATGAAGAATTGATGGTGGAAGAGCCTGCTATGGAGAAAAGCTGCTCACATCGTGGGAAGTAGAGAGTAAAGGGAGGAGATGAGAACAGATATGATGTACACCCTTCCGGGCCAAGGCCCCAGTGACCCACCTCTTCTAACCAGGACCCAGTTGTCAACAGCACACTCAGCCCCTGCATTCACTGGTGGATGAGTCCAGGGCTCCCATGATCCGACTACCTTCCAAAAGCTCCCTCTGAGTACATGAGAGTTTTGGGGGACAGAGGAGCATTCCAGATCTAAACCATAACTGTATTTAAGTTGCTTCACACAGTAGAAACATAAAGATGGATTAGCTAAGGCAATATCTCCATTTAAAGGAATCATTTTATAATCATATGCAAAGACATTTTCATTTCTAAGTAATATTGTATATTAATAAATGATAACATTTAATTTTAAGGGTATATTGAACAAAATGACATTAAAAAACTGACTACCATAGTGATAATTTACAAACAACACTGCAAATTAATTCCTTGTTAAATTGTAGGAATATACTCAGAATTCTAATAATTCAGGAATGACACAATTACAAAATTAGATTCACTTGTGCAATCTGTGTAGGTATTTACAAGTTTTATTTTTTAATTTTCATATAATTCGACACGATGCTTTTTTTCATTTCAAGATGGTTTGGGTTTTTATTCAAAAACCAGAAACACTGGAATAAGTAGAATAATCAAGGCAGGTTGCTAAGATTATAACAGAACATGTAGGCAGTTAAAAACTCATTAAAGTACACCATTAGTTTGATGTTTTGTCAATCAAAAGGTGAATTAGGCAAAAAGGAAATAAAATATGTATGTATCGCTTTTTAAAATAAATCATCACCTTCACTTTCATTAACAATGAGAGAAAGATTATTCTGTAGCTCTATATCCTGTACTGTTTACAAAACTGGAGCTAGTGGGTCTTTGTATAATACAGAGATGCTGTTTTTTGTTAGATTGCCTTTAGTTCCGAGGACCTGACATTTCTCAATATCCTTCCATTAATATTTCTTCTCCCTGGAGACCGCTCTGCCTATGTTCCAGAGCTCAGTCACTCTCTGATGCACTCTAACTCCTAAGGATGCAGTGACCTAAGACAAAGAAACTGTTTTTCTTCTTTTTCTGATAAAACTGAGAGTCCTGGTGTATGAATTTAAAGATTCTAAAAAAATAAATCTACCATATGATTTGTAATTTATACTTTAAGAACAAATTATTAAAGCCTGTATCGTCAAGATTTAGATTATGTGAAATAAATTTTATATTATATTTAGAAATTATATGATTATATTACTGTTTTATTTTCAACATTTATGGCTTAGAGTATTTCTGTGTCATTAAAAAACAGGAAGTTAAATCAATCTATAATGAGCTTAGATACTTTGCCACAAATAACAGCCAATTATTTCATCATTAATTTATTTGAGAGAATGCCCTAATATTAGAATATAAAATTTTTTGAGAAGGGTGCTGCAGTCTTAAGTATTTCTAAAGCATTGGTGTGGTTACCTACAGCGTGTAACCCCTTCAGGATAATGGGAGAAATAGAAACAAATGACATTAGTTGATAGTCATATTAATCTGGTCTCAGATGATGTGCACCTCTGTGGACATGCTGCTGCAAAGATTATGAAAATAAGTCTACAGGATTCTAGATGACCGAGCCTCCAAGCGGCCCAAGTGTTCTCTCTCACTGAGACAGCTCTCTCCACATTTCCGCCATGCATTCCAACAAAAATAGAGTCGTGACTAGCACAGAATGGGATTTCCAGAACCAGGCTCCAGGCAAGGGTAGCATCATTCTGAGTGTTTGATCTTTGCCATATCGCTTGACAGATATTGTCAGTCTGTGATCAAGCAATTTAAAATCTGTCACAATGGACTTTAAGAGAAATCATCCTTTCATTCCCAACAAAGCCCATTTTATTACATGGCCATGTGTCTAAGCCAGAGTCTCACTCACATTGCTACAGAGCAATGTGGAAGAGTACAGTGTACAGCAGTCTGCATGTTGGCCAACTTTCTGGAAATGATGATGGAAACAGTTCATTTGTATGAAATTGCGCATCATGTACCCTCAGCCAACTTCCTTAAGATTTACATCTTAAGTTAATGTAGTGTAGTACAAAACTAGGGATATGACATAGGAAATAGTATTGTTCTTTAATTTTACTTTCTATTTATTCATGGTTATATAAAATATAATTTTGTTGGTTTTAATCTTGTGTCCTGTGACCTTAAAATTAACTTATTGGATTCTTTGGGTTTTCCCTATCTCTCATGAAAACTGAACCAGTTTTATTTCTTTCATTTTGATTTGTGTGTATTTTATTTCTTTTTATTGCTTTAACTATGGAGGCTAAATATTCTACTATATGTTGAGTTGTTGAATGAGAGTGGTGAGAATGACATCCCCTACGTTTTCCCTCTGTTAGGGGTAATGATGCAGTTTTTCACCTCTCAGTTTGATGGGTCTGTAGGTGACCTGTAAGGTGAAAAACATAAGCGAGCTCTAAGTTTCCATGCAATTCAGATAAGTGGTAGATTCATGCTGATGAAAATTGTACTAGGTAACTTTCCTTTCTTCAAGCACTAACCTTCAGCTTTAACTCTATTATCGTTCCTTGTATTTTTTCCTTTTAACCTCTTGCAGTTCAGACTCCAAATTCCTTAACATACAAAAAGATTGCAAAACAGCTAATATACATTTTATGTTCCACAAAAGTTCCCAGGTATTTAAATGTGTGTCTCCAATTTATTTAAGAAAACGTTGTTCACATGGAAATGTATGGTTAGTCCTTGGTGTTAAAAGCCTCAAACATCCCCTTCCAGAGACAGACAAATTATTTTTAGAACAGAAGTTAGCTATTTTCTCTAGCCTTGTATTCAGTGGCATTTCTCTTGATTTAGTGACAGTTTATTTGCTAGACAGCCATATATTTTTATTCAAGTTACCTAAATGTGAAATCTTCCTACATAATAGATATCATTGAACAAGCAAGGGATGAAAGATAAAGCGGGGAGAATAATTTACTAGATAAGGTAGGAAACATGGACTTGTAATATGACGTGAAGTTAAGAGAATTTATCTGAGCGTAAAAAATTAAAGGAAAAATGGTACAAATAGCTTATTGATGAAAACAACTTCTGCAAAGTTTAATATTTACTGTATATTTACAAAAATGATATCATAAAACACATTGTATTAAAAAAATAAATTAGCATTAGTAATTCCCATGAAGCAATACTAATTTTTACACGCTAGACTGTAAGATTTACACAAATATTAGTACTATGAGACCAAACCTTGCTCATTATTATGTTCATTATAATCAGAGTGCAATTTAAGAATAGAATGCAATACATTAAGTGGCTGCCTCAGTGTAATTGGTTAGTTGGTAATAGTTTTCTATCATACTGAAATTTATAGAGTTATCAGTCATATGCAATTTTATAAAAATAACTGACAGCCAGCCAGCCAATCCAGTCCTAAATCGATATTGCTGTGGAGTTCATCTCACTCCTTTGTAATGTCTTATCTTCTGGTTTCATCTTATTTCTAATTTTTTTTATTAAATTCTTTTATTGGTACATTGTAGGTATACAACACAATTACATTTCTCATTGGGAATTGTACCTTTACATAATGCATCTT